>OV656873.1:91870641-91970187 GCA_927399465.1 Sarcophaga caerulescens
ACAATTTTATTTACTCTCAGAGTTTTTGCCAGAAATCTGCTGAGAGGAAGTCACCGAAGAAATATTTTCATATTTTTGTTTTGATGTCTGACCTGGGGTTTGAACCGTGGTCTTACGTCTATTTAGCCGACACACTACCTACTACACTACGGCAACTAATGTACTTTACAACACAAAAAGGAATATCAAGGCAGATTATCATTATCGTTGCTAAGAGATAATCACATTATCAAATGTATGGTAAAAGAAAGCAGGTCTTTCGTCTAATAAACCAACACACTACCTACTAGACAACGGCGACTTAATCTCCAGAAATAGCAGTTGAAAATTTTAAAATTTCTAAAATGAACAAAATGTTTGCTTGTTTTTTTATAGGACTAATAACAAAATTAAGAATCACATTTTTAGTCTGAAAATAAAATCCGAAGTTTAAACAGTTTAAAATGAAATTCTGATAGCCAAATAAATAACCTACAAAGATTTATTCATGTTTTTCTTTGTTTATAAAAAATATGTTTTAATCATCAGCGAAAGTGCCTTGTCATTTATAAAAATTATATAAGGCAGTCAGAAAATTCTGCAACTGATCGTTTTCGATCAAGGCATGGTTCAAATTAATAATTTGTTGTCGGTAGCCATCTGTTTCGCTAGGTTTTATGAGCTCGTGGTACACCAAACCTTTTCTGCTACATCGATTTGATTTTACAGCTGAATTTAATGGTTTTTGCGTAATTCTGAAAATAAATCCATTTTTCATCGTCAGTAACAACTCGATGCGACATTGACATTTTATCGTGTGTTTAAAGCAAAATTGCATTAGAGGTTATTTCAATTTACCATCTGCCTGTCATTCAACTCAAGTGGCGACCATTCTTCAGAATTTTTTATCTTTCCCACAGGTTTTAAACGATCAGAAATTGTTTGTAGTGCAACAATCAAAGTGTCTTCTTCATCCAATATTGATTGCAATTCGACGATTTAATTATTTAGTCTTCTAGGTTCTTAATTTCGCACATCAAAATCTTTATCTCTGAACAGTCGAAACATACAGCAGATATACTTCTTATGGCAACCATATGACTCAACGGGCATTCGTTGCAACTCTCTAACATTTTTGCTCAAAAATTAATGCTTTCTGCAAAACATAATTGTCTGATACAAAAGTTGCCATCTTTAACACTATTAAAAAATATAATGTTGTTTGTTTACCGATTTGATGTGTACTGAATATGTTTGACACATGTCATCTCTAACATATAACAAATTTGTATCTTGAAGCTCATTTTATACCAGTTACCTGGTAATTATTTTGTAACTTTGTACTTAGATCCACTTACAGCAATATTAATATACGAACATCTTATTAATTACCCAATTTCGCCCCCTCTTACTAGCCCAGTGTATGCTCATATGTCACCCCATGGCATTTACAGTACAACAACAGTTACATCACCTACACCTTGTAAACTTATGACTTTACAATATCTAAAATACCTTAATGCAGATGTTATAGCTGCTGCTTTTTTATGAATTCTCAGCAGCACAAAGTCTAATATCTGTCAATTCAAATCCAATCCATATCTATGAACCCTTAAACGAATTGATTCATCAACTACAGCAGACAACAGCATCCGATACAGAGCCATTATATGGAACAGATCAACATCATTCTGACCTTACCATAGTCCCCAGCAGCAATAACAGTAACAATAATAGGACTACACACTTGTCCGTAAACAACGCTCCCTCTAACAGCAGCAAAGGCGCACACATGTGTATCTGCATATTCAAATTGCTCTACAATTTTTTCTCCTTCTTTGTTCTTATAAAAAAACGCTTTAGGGCATATGCAGTTGGCAATATTGGAACATTATATTTTATTTACGTGTATGAATGGTTGCTGGACGGGAAATATTAAATTTTCTTGTGTTAGAAGCAAACTTAATTGTAAAATTTAAAACAAAAGTTTATAGCTTTACTTTCACTAAATCTCTCACCCTCTCTGCTCCGGACAAAAATGGTTAGTTTGAGTCTATAAACAATAGAAAACGAACTAAATATAAATGGTGGCTTAGATTGTGGCCAGTAAAATGAGTTTGAAAGTCAATAAACTTTTTATTGTTCTAAATAAATTGGTGGTGAAGCGATTTTAAAAATAAAAGAAAAAATTGGAAAATAAAATTTTTAACGTTCAAAAATCAATCAACGTTTCAATAAACTATACAATATATATAGGTATACGCCAACATAGGTACGCCAACAAGAGAGATTAAATTTAAAGCTCAAAGGCCCTTTACGTCAGGCATCCATTAACCTATTATTGTGTTGTAGTATAAAAATGAATTTCTTGTACGTTGAATATCATTGATATCAAAGAAAAATCGTTTTAAATGGTTATTCGATGAATAAAAATTAGTTTAGGCACTTGGCTAAATATTTAACAGAGTGTAAAATACAAACAAAATAATATAAAAAAATAAAAAAATTAAATAATATAAAAAAAAAGATTAAAATAAAATAATTTGTTTTAATTCAATTGTTGTGACCTAAAAGCCCAACTATAGAGGAAAAAGGAAAAAGTAAAAATACAACAATAATTGCTTGTTCGTTATTCTTCTCTGCTCACACCCTTTGTTTAAGCAACGACACTTGTTCGTTGAACCTGAATAGCGGAGATCTTCAAACCACGACTGTTCTCTTCACACGCAACGCGACTTCACACAAGACTGACTGAATTCTTACTACTCGTTGCCCGTTTTGTTTTGCCTTTTTTTATGCCCACGTAAACAGTCTGAAGAACATTCTTGAAGTAGAATGTTCGTGTTATAACTTTCTCGAGAACTCTATCGCGACTTCATTGCTGTTTGTGTATTTTATTCACATTGCTTGTCTCTCATACTGATGTTGTTGGTTTAGTTGTAACAAGTTCATTGTATTTGTTTGTGTAGCTTTTGCTCATTTTAATGTTAAATGATGTACACCGTTTCCATTTTCGTAACAATATATTGAGGTACATTGCCTTTTGCTGTCCACTATATATTAATTATGGTTGTTTTAAGTAAATTTTTAAAATGTTCGAAGCATATAATATTTCATCTCAGAAATATAATACTAGAATGCTTACTAAGTTATTGCAATATACACTTGAAAAAGTGCATGGATGTTGTTTATCGTAATAAAATAAAAAAAAAACAATGCCGTTAACTATTTTTTTTTCTTTCTTTATAAAAAAACCAAACGGTTTTGCGATGTATTGAAATTCTTAATTACACGGTGCGACAGTGAAAATACACCCGAGTAACTACATAGTCCATCTTGTTCAGTTAGTTGAGGAGAACTCAAAAATACCTTTTTTATATTTCTCGAACCCTCCAAACTTTTTTTATTTGACAAAAACTGTTTTTTTAGACTTTACGCGCAAATTTCTGTATTACCCAAACATTTCTGACCCGATTTCTAAAATTTAAATCTTGTTGGAAAGGGGAGAGATGAACCTTTAAAACGGTATACATATATCTATTATTCGACTTAATATGCTATGAGTTTTAATGAGGTAAACTTGGAAAATCGATTTTTTTTCATATTTTTTCAAGTTTGTCCATTCCTAGTAGCAAACTTTAATAAAAAAATATAGGATAAGTGATAATATTCTTAAAGTCTGTTGTGAAGAGATTGAGTCATCATTTGATCAAATCGGACAAAAATTACCGTAGTTATTATTTAAAGAGTCTAACAGTCGAGTGATATTTTTTATATATGAACTTTCAGTTCAAAAATTTTCAGAATTTTTGATGGATCTTGATTGTTTATTACAAAATGTGTCAATTTCACGTTTGCACGACTACCAGAAGTCGGCTAATATTTGTGTTTTAGCAAATATTATTATTTCTCTTTGCGCAAACATTGGCCAACTTCTGGTGGTCGCTCAAACGTGAAATTGACATATTTTGTGATAAACAATCTAGATCCATCAAAAATTCTGAAAATTTTTGAACTAAAAGTTCATTTCATGAGATGACATATATAAAAAATATAACACGACTGTTATACTATTTATATAATAACTACGGTAATTTTTGTCCGATTTGATTAAAAGAAATGCCAATCTCTTCACAAGATAATGCACTTTTAGAATGTAATCACTTATTTCATATTTTTTAAGTAAAGTTTGCTACTATGAACGGACAAACTTGAAAAAGTATGAAAAAAATTCGCATTTTCCAAGTTTACCTAATCAAATCTCATAGCATATTAAGTCTAATAATAGATATATGTATAGCGTTTTAAAGATCCATCTCTTCCCTTTCCAACAAGATTTAAATTTTGGAAATCGGGTCAGAAATGTTTGGGTAATACAGAAATTTGCGCGTAAAGTCTAAAAAAACAGTTTTTGTCAAATAAAAAAAGTTTGGAGGGTTCGAGAAATATAAAAAAAATAGTTTTGAGATCTACTCAACAAAACTCACAATCTACACTAAGTCATTAGCCGGGTGTATTTAATTTTCTTTATTTTATCGCATAGTGTTATTTACGGTAATTTTGTTTAAACATCAAACTTTCAAATCCACAAGATAACGTACACCACCACACCATTGTCGATCAACTACGGCGCATTTCTGTCGAAGTTAAAAGTTTTTCGGCATGTTCTTAACATTTGCTGCTTCCCATACCAAATACATTCAATTGGCTTTCATGGGTAAAGATGACGTTACTGCAGAATCACAAATTTTTTTATTTTAAAGGAATAAAAAGAAATTAAAATTCTCTCATTTATCTTTGTTCATTTGTTACATTTTGCTTATTTATTCCATTGCATTCATATTAAAATGACAAAACTACTGAAGGCAAACACAATAAATGCACGAAATGATGTTGAGAAAATATTTTTATGTTCTACTTGCTACGACAACCAAAATAACAATTATTGTGCTTTATTTCGTTCCAAGTTCTTTGTAAATAAATTTACAGTGTTTGTACACAAATGTGAGCATAATTTAATGAGAACAGTTTTTGTAATAAACCACAAAGTAACTAAAAACTTTCCACAAATAATTGCACTTCATTGTTTGTATGCAATATACTATAAGAAGAGCTTATTTCGTCAACACAAAGGAACAAAGTCAACAACAATAATGACATGTACAGGTGCGGCACCATTAAATTGTTACATGCATGCGTTGTCATCGGCAATTTAACATTTAACGAAACATTTTAATAAAATATTGTCAATGTTGCTTGAATACAACTCTGTTTGATACAGAATTAATGCGTGAGATTCCTTACTATTGAAACAAAAAAACTGTGTACCTTGTGCTCTTAGTTTGCACATTGAGCACTGACTTTTCTTTAGATTCTAAATGCCATAAATGACTAACTATTCCTAAATTGACGCGTCGGCTGTAAATGGCTTACGGATAATTTTTTTTCTTGAATTTGATTATTTTATAAATTTTACGTTAAAAAAGTCTGGTATGACTTAAACTATCTGCATTTGTCTTATTGTTTACAAAAAAACTAAAAAAAACTGTGGTCCAAATGTACAAATATTCGAACATTACGAAATAATATTATTCGTACTATTGGACGTCCACTTTTTATAGAAACTGTACAGTTTAACTTAATACAATAACGATGTTATATATAAATAACCTTGACATATTCACATTCAAACAAAAGATAAATTAACAAGCAGGCTAAGAATTTGATGAAGAATATATATATATTATATATTACTTAACCTTTTTTTAAGAACATTCTAGTTAACAAGTTGCTATAGAGGAATGTTACGTACATACATATGCACGTATATATAAGCCCAACCACATACATCGGGACAAAGGTAGACTCTCTTTTTAAACCAAAGAAAAAGTTTTTCATCCTAACATGACAATAATATATGAATTATGAATTGAATGTCAAAGATGTTGAAAAAATTAATAATTTTTGTTACGTACAGTGGACAGCAAAAGTCTTAGTACTCCAATATATTTTAACAAAAAAGTCCCCACAAGCTTAATACTGTTACGAAAATGGAAATGGTGTTGTTAAAATAATAAGCAAAAGCTCCAAAAACAACACAATGGACTTGATCACGCATAAAAACAAAAGCTCCAAAAACAAAACAATGCAGTTGTTCACGTGATCAACGAATGAGTAAGCATATAGCAACAAAAACAACAGGGCTTGTTTACAAGATCGATGAATAAACAAATATAGCAACAACGACTGCGTATAAAAAAATATAGCAGAAAGACAAACAAACAAAACAACAACAACTCTGCCTGGACGAAAGTAAATAAGATACACGAACAACAAAAATGGAAACAAGTTGTTTACATTTTTGGATTGTTCCCGAAGGTCGTCATCATCCTTCAAGGGCATTCATCACACTGTTGATCGAGTGATATAAAAGGCAAGATAAAGCGAGCAACGATGATTCAGTTAGAATTCAGTCAGTAGTGTATGAAGACACGTGATTCTCGGAGTTCGAGTTAAGTTAGTCGTGTGACGACGTCGCGTTGAATTGAGTGAGAATTCAACCAGTGGTGTGTGAAGATACGAGATCGAGTTATAATCCAGTCAGACTTGTGTGCAGACAAGTTGCGTGAAAAAAACAGTTGTTAGTGTGGTGCTTACAAAAAAGGTTGTGAGCAAAGAAGAATAACTAACAAGTGTTGTTGTTGCTTATAAAAAAGGTTATAAGCAGAGAAACATCACGAACAAGCACATATTGTGGAAGTTATCATTGTATGTGTAGAATAAGTTCGAACAGTGGTACGAAAGTTGTGCAGATAATAAAGAATTGACTTAAAATTAAACACAGATTTATTTTTATTTTCTTTGCAATCTACGAACTCATATTTTTAACGTTTTTAAAAGGTAAAAACGTAACAATACTCTTGCACAAATGAAAACTGACATCAAGAGAGTATTTCGGAGATCATTTGCAAGAAAGGTTACGTAATCGCTAAACCTCAAACAAAAGTCAACCGAATAACTTGCTCATGGTGCCACCAGAAAACACTAAACAAAACTTGTACATTCAATTCCAAATGGGTAAAATGGAGGGCTTGATCTTAAGGGATAACATTTTCATATATTAGGCCTTTGAATTTTAAATTTACTCAGGGTTCATCTGAAACTTTTCCTTATTTTTCTCTTGTTTTATGAAAAACATTAAAAAATTAAGAAATAAATTAATAAAATAAATATAAAAACTTTAATTTTTTATACAAACTGTTGGTTAAAATACATGCAATCGTCAAAATATATTGAAGTACTAAGACTTTTGCTATCCACTGTATGCATGTATGTTGAAAAATGAATACACAAAAGGTTTTCATTTAATGGCATAAAGTTTCTGTTCTTCATAAAAAAACTTTTTATACGAAAATTTTAAATTGTTGTCTTTGTCCCTTCAAAAAGATTTTAAGGGAATTGCTAAATTGAAAGGTTCTTTATTTTTATTTCTTAGAATTTAAAACTAAAATATAAATAGAAAACGAAAAAAAAATGTATGATATAAATGCAAAAAAATTAGCCCCAATGCTTGTTCTTTACTTTTATTTAATTCCTGACTATAAGAAACTCAACAAAAGATACTAGGACGAATGGTTTACAAAACATATCACTTCATATAACATTTTTTTATTTACTTATTGTCATAGAGATTTATGTTTTAATAATATAATCTAAAACATATGCGCAAATTTTACTTTTTAAATATAAATTATGACACATCAGCATTATTTTCAAAAGACAGTAAACATTTATTCAAAATATATAACAAAATAGAATGGGTGCTGTATAAAATTCACATCAATATTTCATTATCACCACGTAGTCGCCATTGTGTGTAAAACTTCTCAATAAGTTTTTCACACAGAATTGTACGAACAATAAAGAATTTATCTAAAACTAAACACAAATTTATTTTTTTATTTTATTTGCAATCTACGAACTCATATTTTAAACGGTTTAAAAGGGTAAAAACTGAACAATATTTATTTTCAAACTGATAACATCGAGACAATAGTTTTTATTTCAATCTCTCTGGGTCCTTCTCTGTGTTTTGACATATCTAATATATTTGTTTCTGCACTTGTAATATCTTTGATGTTTTGATTTTCAATTCTTGGTATTTTAACCTGTTTTTTAAGAATTAACCCACTAAGAGTATTCATACCGAATTTGTTCATTATTACATACATATGTACATAGTTGATCAGTCAGGATTACGACCTAATTTCTCACATCACTTTTGTTGTGTAGGTTAATTTTACACATGAGTGGCGATACTTACAGTTTATAGTCGATTGATGAACTATTCATGGCAAATTTATTTACTTTCAGAGTTTTTGTTGAAAGGAAGTTCTGTTGAAAGGAAGTCCCTAGAGAAATATTTTCTCATATTTGGTTTGGGTGTAAACCGTGGCCTCACGTCTAATAAGACAATACACTACTTATTAGACTACGGAAACTACATTATGGGACATTATTTCCCATTTGTAAACCTCGGACTGTTATCCTTGTTATCCGAATATTAATCCAAACATAAAAGTACTCATACCTCTTAACTCTATCAAGCTGTCCATTAGGTAACGGATAATTTTTTGATATTTGTGAATAGGAAGAGTAGCAATCACCTGCTCAGATTGGACCGCCGGGACATCTATGTCACTGTATTCATTCTTACAGGTCAAATGAGTAGGTAAATGACTTCTGTAGAAATTTCAGATCGGTTGAGGAAGAAAAGAGTATTGGCTTACCCATTTCAATAGTCTAACTAAGCTATCGTTACTAGATATTGGATAAATAGCTAAAATCGTCCTTGGTTTGCTCCTGTTCCTTCTGATTAGAGCTGTTAATTAGGACGTATGGGTTAGCTCTGGGGGTCCCTCCATGTGGCATCACAACGTATCACTAAGTTTACTCAAATATCGTTCGATTTAACAAAGCTACCACACCCTTCAATCATACCTTAGGTACACAACATTACTTTTCCTACCATAAATTTACACGGTGTTTATGTATTCTGTCCAGTTGGCTGCTAGTTTGTCAATATCCAAGTTTCACATAAATCCTCAATCGAGGATATATTCACATTCCTAAAAACTCTTTATATCCAAAAGCCATGTCATATTTTTTTTTTACAGATGTTTCTTAAAAAATGCCGGTAACTTTATGTAGCTTTTTTTTATGGAGGGCGAAGACAATCCAGATATGAGCGTTAGTCAGATTTAAAGTGTTTTCAGTAAAATCGATAACAGTCTGATTGGTTTCTAAAATTATGGTCACCCACCAACCTTAAAGAAACACCACTATTAGCTCTATTCACACACTAGGAAGAACAGACAACTATAGAGATCTAAAAGCACTGCGTCATGATAACCGATAGCGGCAGTTGAAGTATATTCTGCTGCGTGGAGCCATTGGTTGATTTAAGGATTATTATTTGCTTTCAATAAAACTATCTGGGTAGTACATTCCGCAATTGCTCTCCTAACACTTTCTATGCTTTCTGGCCTCTCTGTAGAAAGTTCTGAAAAATTATGAAACTCACCACAAACTAAACCATCTCGATTCCTGTTTGCCTTGTTAAACAATTTTCTATATTCCATTCTAAGGTAAAATAATTCAGGATTTAACAAAGAATATCAGAATTTCCCACGTCACTGCTATGGAAAGAAAATACAATGATATAAATAGTGTGGCGGTAATAATAGTGTTATTAGAAATTCTAAACTGACTGACTTTCCATAAGTTAGGGCGTAAAAATAGTCTGGAAGGAACGTGAGGGACGATTTGTTTGGACATATATTTAACAATTTTTCGTTAGCCAGCCTTAACACAGGACACTACAAAACAGAAATCATTGCCAAACATGGCATTGCCACGGTTCGCGAGGCCTCAAGATGAATTAAGTTAATGTCTGTTACAAGTTAATGTTTCTTATTGTTACACGTAATATGTAACAAATGTTTCTTTAACAATTGGGATTTTGACAATTATAAAAGTAGAAAATTTGCAGAAGGGAATGAAAATTTTTTTTTTTTTTTTTTTCGTGAAACCAGCACTCAGGGGATGGCCCCTACTCATGCAGTGCATTGTGCCAGTGCTATACCTTCACCATTAGACAGTCTACAGCAATCGTCCCCAAGAAGCCTGCACCCTTCAGTCCTAGCTTCTCACACTACTCATTTTGTGTGTGTTAATTTTATACATGAGTGGCGGGACCTACAGTTTAAAGTCGACTCCGAACGACAAATTTTATTGAGAAGCTTTTCATGGCAATTTTATTCACTCTCAGAGTTTTTGCCAGAAATCTGCTGAAAGGAAGTCGCCGAGAAATATTTTCGTTTTGATGTCTGACCTGGGATTCGAACTCGGGCCTTCAGTCTAATAAGCCAACACACTACCTACTAGACCACGGCGACTTCATATATTTGAAATGAGAAAAGAATGTTATTCACTTTTAGAATTCTATTTAAAGTTAATATTGATTGCGGCTACGTTGTATGGTCCATTTACACTTACACTAGAAACCACATAGCCAAAAATAGTCTTGTGAAACAGAATCGTTTGATCACGGCGGTTACTGAACTATTAAAAATTACTTGATGGGTAAACACAAGCCACAAGGTGGATATGAATTCTCCTACTATCCTGTTAAAACACATTTCAATTAATTCCAATTCTTCTATTTTGAAAAAAAAAAATCAGTTTTACTTATTGCATAATACTTTGCTCCATAGTCTATAACCGTGCGATTCTTATCGTTCTAGTAGAAGTACGGTTCAGTAAAGACACTGGCCCACATACAGTTTGCATTTAAGCTCTCAAACTGTATCTAACCGCTTTTCACATCAAATTTGGGAATTCCATTTGTTGACGTACTTTTTGAACCAAATATTATAGTACTTCATAGCTAAAGATAATTATCCGTTAGAAATTATTTCTTCATACAGCACGAATTAATGAAATTTTAATTACTTGTTGAACGATAATCACCTTATATTCTATTTTTTACAAAACTAAAATTCTGTATATTTTAGCAGTATTAAGAAAGTTAAAAAATTAGGATACGGGGTTCATTGTAACCATATTTGCTGATACCTTGAGGTAAGTAGTAGGAATTTGTTTCTCTTCTCCATGACATTTATTTCATTAAATATCAATACATATATATCAACGTTTTTATATGCAGCTTTTTGCATTTCAGTACTCCATGATTTATGGCCATTATTACAATATACCGTTAACCAGAATATTTAATATTTTGTTTCGTTTGAATATGTAAATATTTCCATCAATTTCAAATTTCAGAGTTTGTCATAAAGAAATAAAAAATTAGAGGTCAACCGAATCAAAAGTTTGAATTCTATGAAAAAATATTTCGGAGCGACAAATGGTTACGTGAATGAATAAAACTCGCCACAATTACGATATCAATACACATAAGATCCAAGAGGATCCAATGTATAACGAAAAAGTCCCTGTTTGGTATGAATTTGAGGTTGACCGCCTCGGTGTTTTTTTTTTCCATGAAATTGAAATTATGTATAATAATTGATTATAAATATCTGCTCGTAAATTTAATAAAGTAATGTACTTATAATTTGTAGTCCGAATGGCTACAAACACTATCAATCTTTACTTAGTCTTTGAAAAAATGAGCAGAAACCATCTTACACGTGTGACTGTGGTACTTAAGGCATATAATGAAACGTAATGTAATCCAAAATATTAACAAATTCAGTAATTTTTTTCTGGGTCACATGTACATAAGTCCTCTTACATAAAACATTAAACCTAAAATGTTAAATTCCAAATTAACGGTATACTTTATATTTAATTGAATTTAAAATATATTACTTATACGCATCACAGTACATACATGTGCTGAAATAATTACTCTGAAAAGTATGCAATAAAAAATATTTGATTTTGTCGTGTATGAAACTAATGGAATTTGATATCACTCATACGCCACAAGATTGTCGCTATGAATTTTACATATTAAGGGCCATTATTCCAACTTGCCGTTAACTAAAGGGAGAATTTTAACGGGCAGATAAATTGTTTTTCATTATTATAAGTAGACAATATGGTAGAAGTGAGCTGAAGAGAGGATCATCCTACCGGTAACTTTTAAAGTTAAGTTCATGTTTGAACTTGCCATATTATATATTATTTTCAATATGGCAACTTGAAATATAAACAAAATGAGCATATACAACAAAAAAACGAAACCCGTCTTTGTCACTGCGTTAAAAAAACGTGTTTAGTTCAGCAGTGTTGTCGACATTGCTCCGGCACTGTCAAATTTTTTGAATAAGTTAACTTTATTTTATCTGTAAGTTGTAATAACGAAAATAAGTTAAATATAACTTTACAGTTCCCTTTAGCTAAAGGTACCTTAAACTAAACCCAAGTTTAACGGCAAGTTGTAATAATGGCCCTAAGAAAGTTAAAAAAATTAAGATACCGTATTTATTGTAACCATATCTACTGATACCTTGAGATAAGTAGTGGCAATTTATTTGTCTTCTCCATGATAGTTATTTCAGTAAATATCAAAATATTCCAACGTTTTCATATGCAGCTTTTTGCACTTCAGTACTCCACGATTTAGAGTTATAAATTTGTTAATATTTTGAATTCATGAGTTAAACACACTGGTATTTGTAGTTTTCTAAAATTAATGAATTGGTTTATTATTTTACAAATATAATTTTATGAAGAATATTGTGATGATATTTCATATTTATTTTATATTGTGTAAATATTAATTGTTATTAGTTTGAAATTAATGATAAGCAGATTGCAGATATTCTCATTGAGAATGAACCACCAGAAATCATTTTGTTTGTCAATAGAACAGAGAATTATAAAATTTTCTTAACGTTGCGAGTACCGCTAATAATTGCAAGCTAAGTCGATTCTGCACAAGACAGACTGTTTAGAGATTTCCAGATCTATGATACATTAGCACCGGACATTTTTAATAATCTTGGTCAAGGAACAATATTGTAGAATAACTTTGCAGTGAAATCTACTTCTGCTGTATTTCGTATCCCGATAGATTCTATATAGGTCTTAATGAACGGATAAGCGTAAATTTTCTAACCAGAAGTGTTATGAAAGATTGCATGGGTCAAGCGGAACAAAACCTAAATTCGAACAACCACTTAGAAATACGTAGGTAATTGGAATAATAAAGTTCGAAATAACTACAAAAGATGTGTGATTAAAGCCACTTATTCAAGATGAGATCAACAATTCATGTAAGTAAATTTAGTATAAATAATTCTTATATCAGGTTCAGTAAAGGATCAGCAAATAGTTTAGTCTGAAAGGGGATAAGAAAAGGACATAAGAAAACGACCGGTGTGAATTTTCTTTTATATTTTGCCTTCTTGGTAGTTAGTTGTTGGATAATATATATCCCCAGCTAAATGTGTCAAAGAACATAGTCACCAAACAGTAAACTTGGATTGATTCAATACATATTGTTACGTTTTTACCTTTTAAAAAACCGTATAAAATATGATTTCGATGTGTTTAGTTTCAATCAAATTCTTTATTGTTCGCACTATTTTATGTGTCACTGTTCACAACTTGATGAATACAACAATAATTGACTTTGTTCGCTAACAACGCAGATCTTTACAATGGAGATCTTCAAACCACGACTGTTCTCTTCACACGCAACGCGACTTCTTGCCTTTTTATATGCCCACGTACACAGTCTGTTGAATGTTCTTGAAGTAGAATGTTCGTATTTTCGCTTTCTCGAGAATTCCATCGTCGTTTCATTTGTTATTTGTGTAATTTGGTTGCATTCTTTATTGTTGCGTTCTCGCTTACTTGTCTATCCCCTTTTATTTCATACTGATGGTTTTTGTTTTTGTAGCTTTTGGTTATCGTCTTAATGTTAAACGATGTTACTCTTTACGATGTTACGTTTCCTTTTTGTAACAATATTAATTCTAGCCAGAGCTATGATATAGTATGACTCCATCAAAATCACGTTCAAGTATAAGCGTCTATACTGACTTACTTAATCGATTATTACAAATCTTTAGTAAGGATTACTACCTAACTTCTTACATCACTCATGTTATATGTGTTAATTTTCTGTCATACATGAGTACATATTTCAAGCCGACCCGGAAACGACAAATTTTTGAGAAACTTTCAATGGAAATTTTTATTTACTTACAGAAATTTTTCGAGAAGACTGCTAAGAAAAATTTGCCGAACTATGAGTTTAAGCTACAGGCTCGTGTCTAATAAGCGAACACACTACGTACTGGACTACGGCGACTTCAGAACTTTTGCTAAACCTAATTTAAACTCTACAGACTTTGGAGACTATTTTTCACATGACCTTTTTCCAAAGAGTACAGTCACGGTACATCCACAAATAGAACTGGATAATGCAGATCACTTACCGCGGTATCTATGTACATAGCAAGATCCCACAAGATGTGGGATTTAAAATCGACATTGTGTCAATTTCACGTTTAAGCGACCACCAGGAGTTGGACAATGCGCAAAGAGAAATAATAATATTTGCAAAACACACAAATATTAGCCGAGTTCTGATAGTGGTGCAAACTTGAAATTGACACATTTTGCGATAAACAATCAAGATCCATCAAAACTTTTGAAAATTTTTGAACTGAAAGTTCATTTGATAAGATGAGATGTATAAAAAATATAGCACAACTGTTATAGTATATAATTAATAACTACGGTAATTTTTGTCCCATTTGATCAAACGAAGTGTCAATCTTTCAACAACAAAATGCACTTTCAGAATGTCATCACTTATTTTATATTTTTTAATTAAATTTCGCAATTAAGAATAGCTTAACTCGAAAAAATTAGAAAAAAATCATATTTTCCAAGTTAACCCGATCAAAACTCATAACATGTAAGTTTGAACCATATGTTAATGTATACCATTTTAAAGGCTCATCAGTCCCCTTTTCAAAAAACTTTTGATTTTGAAAATAAGTTAAAAAATTTTTGGGTAATAAATCATTTTGGGTGAAAAGTTAAAAAAAATTCCGTTTTTGTCAAATAAAACAAGTTCGGAGGGTTCGAGAAATATAAAAAAAATATTTTTGAGTTCCACTCAACCAAACTCACAACCTACACTATATCATTAGCTGGGTGTATTTTGACTGTCGCACCGTGTTATTTAGAATATTTAGCTAATTTTAAACCCATTTGGCAAAAACGTAAGAGTCTCAAATTTATTTTGTTATTAAAATGAACACAATTTTTTCTTTCTTTAATCATCACAAACCGTTTCTTTGTTTTAAAGGAAAAAAAGAAAAATAAAAATGTAATAAGAATATAATTAAATGACAAGATCTTAAAATGGATTTTTAATTATAATTATTATTTAATTACGGTATACCTTTGGATGCCGGAAATCAGTAAAATAAACCAGAACATGGTCAGGTATATTAAAATGAATAAATACTTTTCTCTTAACTCGTCACGTATACAAGCCTGCATGATAATTAAAGCAATATGTAAGGCAAGCCGAGTTGTGCATTTTAATAGTCCTGTATTTTACGGAAAACAGTTCTTCGGATTTAATGTGAATTTTTTCAACTAATTTGCATAATTTACCCATTAATTACATGTTTTATTATCATTACACCCATATATTAAGTCAGCGCCGAAACATTGCAACGCGGTAGCAGAGAAACAACATTAAAAATAAGATGAAATAATATATTCGGTGACTCCCAACATAGTCACCGTTTTGTTGTACAAACACGATTATTGTTCGAACCCGTTTGAAATAAAGTTCTATACGAAAGAAATCTGATAATCAGGAGGGACCCAAGAAAGTGCTTACCACGCATGGAATATGTCAAAAATTTTATTCTTCGCATAATAAATTCCTCCATCAAACTAACTATTATGATGGCGTAGGGTATGTAATATCATAAAGAAACAGAAGGAAATATAAAAATTATTGGGAACACTACATGAAGTAATTACAAAAAGGATGACAACCATCTCACATATAAAGAAAACTCTCTAAAACCATAAATTTCCACTCTGTAACCAGTGTGTGGATTTAAATTCATTTACTTTTGCGAATTTTCGGTTGAGAAACACATTCATGGCTGCAAAAGCAAAGTTTATTAACACCCGTCTAATTATGCCAAAGGAGCTGCTACCAAAGCACAGTGTTGTCTGTACTTTGGTTTTACGAAACTATTTGGACTGGACTGGAACTCTTACCTTCTAGCGGAGCCATCCGTAGCTGCCCGGCTGAGGCTTTTAAAGTTGCAATTATCCATAAATATCTGAAAAATTATGCTATGAGGAGTACTTTGAGGATACAATTTATGTCAGCATTAGAACTACGGTCACTATGGTCACAAAACTGTTCTAGAAAGTTTGCTAAATCGTGTGGTTGTGTGTTCTTTAATATACATACTACATGAATACTAAATTGGTTTTTGTTTGAGATCTTGTGAACTTTGTGTAATTTAAAAGCTGATAAAGGCCTAGGGATGGAGCTATTTTGACAATTTTCTCTATAATTATTTGCGAATAACCAAATGTCGCCGTAGTCTAGTAGGTAGTGTGTTGGCTTATTAGACGTAAGGCCACCGTTCAATCCGCAGTTCAGACATCTCCAACGAAACGAAATAGAAAAAAAAAATATTTCTTCACCGACTTTCTCTCTGCAGATTTCTGGCAAAAACTCTGATATTCTCAAAAATCTATCGTTCGGAATGGACTTTAAACGGTAGGACCCGCCACTCATGTTTAAAATTGAAATACGTAAGGTCGTAAATCTGACTGAAGGGTAGTAATGACCAATTATGTATGTATGACCAAATGTCTTTCAAAATAAGAGCGGCATCATACACACATATTTTCAAATAGTTAAGCCGCTTTTTTTTATTGATGAAACCGTGGTTGGAGTAGGAGAGAATTCGAACAACACTACGCAAAGTTCAGCTTCGCTAAGTCACTCTGGAATAACTAAATTGCTGAGAAATTCTTGCAGGATGCAGACATAGTGGGATTAACTAAGAAAATGTCAATCGGAGAAGGATAGTTGGAAAATAAATTTTTGGAATAGAAGGCCAGGCTAAGCAAATAGTTAATCTCTCTTTGGAAAAAGCTTACCTATATAATGGAAGAATAACAATAATGGGATAGGAGGTTTTCTATATGGACAATAATACTCAATGTATAATCTCAATAGGTTATGCCTTCTCCATGAGACGAATTGCATGGTTTCAACCGGATACGGAATGAATTTACAATACGTTGTTACTTTAACATCTTTTCGGTCAGCCTACTTCTCTTATAGATATTCGCGGATAATTGTGGGAAGCTGAACATTATCTTCTGTTGAAGTTTCACTGATAGTTGTGTAGGTTTAATCAGTTTGTCTGCTGATCAAAAAGTCTGCTGTTATTCAACAGACGCAATTCATACTTATTTATGAAAATAACACTCATTTATTACAGATTTTCTCAATATCTGGGCATCTCTGTGCCCTTGTCCACCTTAAAGTCGGTGTATTGGTCGCAGTGTTAAAGAGTTAAAAGTTTAATACAAGATTTGTGAGTGAAAATGTATCGTAAAATCTGCTAAGAAATTAAAGCAAGATTTTTTTAATTTATAATTGTAACCGGTATGACTAGCCAAATATTAACAGCCAGGCCACCGATTTCGAACGTTGTCGTTCGCTTTTGTTTTAAACGACAAACAGCTGATTTGCGGCCCTCTATAATTTTTATAAGAAAGAAAATAAATGCGAAAGATAACGTAAGTACATCAGTACAAAATTGGGGCCCGCTATGCTAGTTTTCTTATGTTTGTAAGAACACAAATGTCAAAATCAGTCACTTGTTTGTTTGTTGTCGTTTTGCTTGGAACAGAGCAAAAAATTTTTGTAATACATAATATAAAAGTTTTAAAAAATAAAATGGAAAATAAAAGGTAAGTACATAAATTATATTAACTAATATTAATATGTGTATATGTATGTATATTACACATAATCATTTCAGTAAAAAATCAAGTTTTCATCAGCTGCAGGCTCTAGTGGAATATATGGAAGAGCATCCTAACTTAGCTAGAGGAAGTGCTGTCTATGGCAGCAGCAAATTATCAGTAGAGGAGGAGTGGAAGCAACTCGCTAAAAAATTAAACTCAATGGGACCTCCTGTACGTAACATTGTTGAATGGAGAAAGGTAAACATTTTTATTTTATAATTTTGCTTTGTTTGTTATTTTTAGTATTTTTTTGCAGACCTGGGCTGACTTAAAGTCGCGTACCAAAAAAAAAATTGCACAGAACAATAGCAGTATTTGTGAAACTGGTGGTGGTCTGTAGCGCATGTGCAATTTAACGGAGTTGGAGCAAGTAATCGATAGAACCTTATTTTTATCAAGATCTGCGGCACCGAGTGGCAACATATTTGGCTACCCAGATTGCAATCAAGCAACCACAGCATTTGGTGAAAAAGATTGCTTTACTGCAATAGCAGATACACCACCTAGGAGTAGTAAAGAGATGGCGGTAATTACACCTACCAGGCAGCAACAACAATCCTGCACAAACCAGCTCACACTGCCAAACAACCCTAGTGACACACAACCGACCATGATTTCAGTCACAGATACAGCCGAAGATTGTTTTGTCTCCACAAAAGAAACAATAAAATCACGACAACTACCACAAAAACGTCCGCATGGTGAAACTGGAGAAGAGTTACATGGTTGCTCTTCAGCTAAAAAGCTAAGAGCAACAAGCGATCAAATTTCACTGATTCGTCGGCAAATCCGGGTAAGTGAGTCGTCAGCCGCTACAGCGAAGGAACAGGCTGAAGCTACAAAAGCGCTAGCTGAAACAATGAAAGCCCTTGTTACAGGTGTGACCAGAATCGCAGATGCAGCTGAAATACAAGCGGAAGCGGCGAAAAAAACTGCTGAAACACAAAATTTAATTTTAGCATCTATTGACGCACTTCGAACAGAAGTAGCAAAATACTTTTCGAATAAGTAATTTTTTTATACCAAATGATTTTTAAAAACCCACCGTAATTGCATATTTGTTTACTCAAAGAAAATTAAAGACAATTCAATTCCATTTTAAAAATTGGTTAGATTTATTTACTCTAAATTATTCTAAATTTACTTTGGTTAAATAATACTAAATATATGTATATTATAATATACTAAATAATAGTTTTGTTAAAAAACTAGGCTTAAAGCTATACCACAAAATATATTTTATATGTTTAAAGATATGTTTCTTCGTATAGCCTGGGCAGTTACGTCTCTTTCATCACCCTCTTCAATCCCATTTATGGCATTATCAACTTCTACATATTCATCCTCCTGATGGCAATTGTATTTAATGCACATATTATGTACGGCACAACATGCATTTATTATTTGTGTCGCTTTTTCAGGGCTGTAGTGCAGCGCTCGGGAACTGAGAATGCAGCGGAATCTATTTTTTAAAACACCAAAGCACCTCTCCACTACATTGCGTGCACTGGTGTGCTTCTGGTTATATCGTCTTTCGTTGCCGTCTCCAGGATTCCTGTATGGTGTCATTAAGAAAGGCTTCAGTTTATAACCACCATCTCCTAAAATAATAAAACAATTTTACAATTTTTAGGTACATTATTAAATTATTACTCATTACAACGTTTTATTACCTAGAATCCAAGCGTTTCTTTTCCCATCATCAAACTCAGTTTGTAAACGTTGGTTAACGCCACTAAATTCCCATATAAATGCATCATTGTTGGAGCCGGGATACCTAGCGTCTACATACCTGATGTTCATTTTATTGTCACAAATCTGATAATAAAAATATGTTTATTTATTGGATTTTGAATCATAAGGCATATTGATGTACTCACCATCATTGCGTTTATACTATAATATCCCTTTCTATTATAATATAAGCGCTTTAAATTGTTGGCTGGCGATCTGATACGGATGTGTGTGCCATCCACGCATCCTATTATTCCAGGGAAACCAGTACGGTTAAAAAATTCTTCCTTTATTTCACGCTCTTCTTCCGGAAGAGCCATTTTTATCCACTGGGGACAAAAACTTTCCACAAAGAGTTGTAGGAATTCTTTTATAATCTTGCAGACTGTGGATTTGCCTGCGGACGACACACTTTCATTCCCTATTGTACGCTGGTAGCTCCCCGTAGCCAAGAACCGGAAAAACGTTGCCAGTTTAATGTCTGCCCCAATTTGTGTGCTTCAGTAACCAGGATTACACTTCTGCTGCATAACTTGCAGAACCATAACAAATATGTCCTTTGATACCCGGAAGTTTGCTATGAATCTATGATAAAGCAAATGTGTATGTAGTATGTATAATTTATAATTCATTTAAGACGAATATACATAATTATATTTTTATTTATACTTACTGGTTTATTGGCATACTGAGAACATCAGAGATATCTCGTAATTGCCTACGAGATATTAGCTCAACTTGCTCAGTATCGTCCAGAAAATGAACTGCAATTGATAGATCCATGTTTTTTCCTTTTCAATTTTTACAAATTGCACTTAATAATAACTTTTGTTTACATTTTTGCTGTCAAGTTCAAGTATCACATAGTTGCGTTTTTCATAACAGAATTCTACATTCAAGCGCTTTTGCTTCTATGTTGGCGATTAATTTTTGTAATTGTAAATGTGACACCACTTTTATTCGTTTGAATTACGTAAAGCCTAGCGAACGACAAGTCGAGAGATAGAGGGCCCCTTTTGTTAACGAAAGTGAGTGACTTGATTTCTTTCGCTTTCATTTGCGTTCGAAATCGGTGGCCTGGCTGTAACTCTTTCAGACATTTTTTCCAATGTTATTTCGCTTATTTTTTTTTTAGAAGTAATGTCGCGCTGCCGATACTAAATAGATTTTTGCGGTTAATATCGCAATATGAAAATAATGTTTACTGCAATATCTACTTTGATATCGCCTTTTGTTAAGTTAACCCATTTTCAAAAAGAGGAAGAATTTTGGAATAGGCAGGTTGATATAAAATTAGTAGTTTTATTATTAGCAAAAGTTATAAGGTTTATTCGTGTGTAAAACGGGAAACTAATTGATTTTTTTGATTACACTTATAATTAAATTTTTTAAAATATTAAATTACTCTTATGTTTGTGAGAAACGTCAAATTCTAAATCAGAAGCCTCAAATTAACTCACCGTAAAATTTCCATTCATTTTAATTTTATCTCAATTATTTTCATATTCAACGTCTGAAAGGATTAATAATGTTATCATGATCTGCAAAACAATTATACGCAATTGAAAAGAAAATTTATTAAAATTTGCGGTGTGGTAATTGATATCCACTGATTTAAACTACAATCTAGGGAATCAGAAACTTAAACGAATATCCATTAAAATCATTAACAATTAATTGTTGGCAATTACGCATTTGATTTTAATCGTCGATGGTTTTTCTTTTTTTGTTTTCTCAATATATGTTTTTCACAATTTTTTTGTCGGAAATGTAGTTATATCCTATAAAAGTATTATTTAACGTTATAAAGCAATAAATAGTTAAAAAGTTTTTATATGTCCGTTAATAGGAAAAATTCATAGTTAAATACAATAATTGTCTACTGCAGATTATTTTCGAATGTTCAATATGTAGTAATAACGCGTCACGTCTATAATCCATAATACAACAAGGCGGAAATAAAAATGATATGAACAAAAATAAATAAAATAATATTAAAACAATAAGCAATTAATAGCACGGTGCAACAGTCCAAATACACCCAGCTAATGACATAGCTTGGTACATGAGTTTTGATTAGTAGAACTCATAAATATTTGTTATATTTCTCGAACCCTCCAAACTTGTTTCATTTGACAAAAACGGTATTTTTGATCTTTTCACACAAAATTATTGATTACCCAAATAGTTTTTAACCTATTTTTAATTTTTTTGAAAAGGGGACAGATGTGCCTTTAAAATGGTATACATAAACATAACGGCCAAACTAATGCGTTATGAGTTTTGATCGGATACACCTGTAAAATATGATTTCCTTCTAATTTTTCAAGTTTAGCTATTCTTAATTGCAAAATTTAATTAAAAAATATAAAATAAGTGATGACATTCTGAAAGTGAATTATCTTTTGAAGAGATTGGCACTTCGTTTGATCAAATCGGACACAACTTACCGTAGTTATTATTTAAATAGTATCGCATAGGCATCAGTTATAGGTGCCGCCACACAACATAAGTATAGTGTAAGACGCCTTGCCGTAATCTTCACCTAAGGGTTGTGATGCCCAATTATGTATGTGTTGCGCTACGGCGAATGAAGATAAAGGCGAATGAAAATAAGATACGGCGGATAAAGAAATGAAAAGAGGGGACATAAGTTACTTCATGTCAGAAAGCATTTCCGTCGTCAAATGGATGGACAATCGTGGTGTTTACCTCGCCTCAAATTTTATTGACCCAACAGAGGTAATCAAGGTCAAGTGACGTGTTGCTGGACAAGCTAATAAAATAGATATTGATTGCCCTCTGATTGTACAGCACTACAACAAAGGAATGGGAGGCGTTGTCCTAATGGACCAAAAGAAAGTTTATTACGAGTACGATCGCAGAAGTAAGTGGCGTTTTTATTTACGATTGTTCTTCGACCTATTTGAGCTATGTGTTCATAATAGTTATATAATATATAAGAAACTCATATTGGCTAACAGTTCCTCAGTCAATGTGACTTCAATTGAATTTCGAGCAGCTTTTGCCAAAGAACTGATAAGTTGCTTCAGTTCAAGAAAACGTGCCTTTTCAGTGTCAACCAAATTTGGAACTCATTTTATAAGTTAGCCCAAATCTCTTCATAAAATGGAAAAGAGTGTAAAAAATATAGTTGCACAAATGCAACTTGTTTGTTTCACTACATCCCGTGATTGCTTTGGAAACTATCACGAACAACACTATGTTCACACGAGTGAACAAGTACACACAAGCCCAACCCTGACTTATAATATAACAGCACAAACATCACTAACAAATAATAACAATAACATAATCAACACATATCACATTCACCACACACATCACATATTAACATCCTTGATCTCTTCAGTTGATTATCGATCTCCGAGCAACACTAAACCCAGCAAGCAGTGTACGAGTGTGATTAATAATTAATTTGAATTTGTGATAAATTATAAAATAAACACTGTGAACATTTAATAAACTGAAATCAATTGTGAACGATTGTGAACAAAATAAACATTGTAAACAAAAATACATATTGTTACAAAATATAAACAACTATATGCTTTATAACGTTTAAAATAAAAAACATTTAAATATATTATATACCCTAAAACACAATAACATTTATCATTTATATATACAAATTGAAGATTAAAGGTTTGTGCATGTCCTACTTATATATACCCTAACCCCTCTTACCCTAAAACTAACCTAACCCTATAACCCGTCTAAACATGGTCCTTCGAGGAAAACAAGAGTCAGTATAGAGTATACAGTCCACATTAACACCCCCAATAAATTGTGCATATTCTACCCCACCCTAAAAAATATAACCCCATAAAACCCCAAAAAAGTGCATTAAATATAAGTGTAAAGTGAAACAGATATACAAATTAATCTAAAGACACATACACTAAAAACAACAGTGTTAAACATAAATTACCCTATACAAAAAACAAAATATCCTACAAACAAAAACCAGTTTCGATAATCAACAAAATACTTAAATATATAAATCAGAAAACACAAATTAACAATTAACACAAATAATAATCACAAAAAATTACCCTAAATAAAAAGTGCATTAGCAAAAACAATACACATATAAAACAGTAAAAAAAAAATAAGAACATTTCAAAATCAAAAATAATAATACATCATAGAGTTAAAATTATCACATATTAAAAGTACAAAATAAAGTAAAATTACATAGAACAGTAAAATAAAAGTTAAAAACAAATTTAAAATCAAAAAGAAATTACTAAAGTTCACAAAAGTTCATAAAAAATAGAAACAAAATACATATTACATAAAGAAACAAATATTGTACATTTTTGAAACAATACATAAACAAAATCAAAATTAAAGGAACACAAAAATAAAAAGTTCAACACAGTTCACAAAAAATAGCAACAAAATATACATAGTGACAAAAATTAAAAAATTCAAAAATAACAAGTGCACAAACAATTACATTGCATTCATTACTGGTCACTAACAATAAATCAAAAACAATTACAAATATAAAGGACTACTAACAAATTAACATTATTAACATTAAACACAAACACAACACAACAAACATCACACAAAGAGGAATTGGAAAAATTTGGTTTGTACCCTATCCTCAGCAGACAAGGTAAGTTGAAGAATTTCAATTTACATTTTTTACAAAATCTCGTATCATTTTATCGTGAATTTTCTAAATTTGTTAAAAACACACAATAGGGAATATTATCGCATTAAACCCACCCACCCAATACATACCCATTTTTTGATAATACTTCCCAAATTGTGTGAATAACAAATATTGCCTATCTCTTTGTGTAGTGCAACAAAAACACAAAGGATACCCAATAGGCACTTTGTCTGCAAATTAAATTTATTTCAAATTTGAAATAAATAATTTTTTGAAACCAAATTTACCCGCGGTAAATCAATTAATATCGAGTTTTACTAAAATTGTTCAATCCTCTACATATTGAATTTTGGAATAAATATGTCAGAATTAAAGACTTTGACCGCAGATATTATACGTTATATCGAAGAGGACTTAAGTGACTTTGAGGAAGACTATAGGACTAGTCCAGTGAATTCTCAATCACTACCCGCGTTGAGATTCATGAAGAATGAATTGGAAGAGTTGTGGTCGAATATTGACAGGAAATTTAAACGTATCCGAGAGTCGCCACAACTCAATGACCCTGAAATTGCCAATTCAATTAATTTTAATGGCCTCTCCAGAAATGTGAGATCGGCCCAAAAATTCTATAGGTCAACTATGATTTACATAGATGAGTCCATGGAAAATTTAACCCAACCCAAAAATTCTACCCCAACCCAACCCGAACCCACACAACCCACCCACTCAGTGGGATTTAACGCACCCCCTTGCGAAATTCCACAAGAACCCATTCAAGCCAAAGACATTCAAGATACCCACCCAATTGCATCTCAAATTTTAAGAGATAACATGTACGTCGACGATGTACTAGCTGATGTTCACACTGCTCGAGAAGCTGAAAACGCTCAAAAGCATTTGATCACAGCTCTTGAATCGGCTGGTATTCCTCTACGAAAATGGAAATCAGATACCCAGGAACTTCTAGACGATTTACCCAAGGATCACCAACTGAATGCCGCCTTACTCACCCTTCCAGAATCGGAAAACATTAAAACCCTAGGCATTCGGTGGAATCCAAAAGAGGACAATTTTTTCTTTGAGGCCCCCAAGATAGAGAGAAAACCAGCCTACACTATCGCTAAACTTTTTTACTCACTTAACCCACTCACACTTATTAAATGGTTTTATGATAATGACAATATTCGAATTGATAGATGGATACATTTTTCAACTTCAGCAAGAATTGAGCTTCATAACTTTTTAGATGTTTCTAAAAGGGCTTACTCTGCGAATTTATACGCACGAGTTATACCCATAAACGGACCTATGTCCGTAACCCTACTCTTCGCTAAGAAGAAAGTTGCACCTAACGATGTCATTTCGTCCCCGAAATTTGAACTTTGTGGTGCAGTGTTGTTGGCAAAAATGGCACACAATTTGATTACCCAGCAAAGGCTAACCCAACACCCAATAAACTTTTGGTCGGACTCCGCAATAGTTTTGACATGGCTCAACAAACCCCCAACTACCTGGAACAACTTTCTGACAGACAGTGTGTCTACAATTTTCGATGCGGGAGGAACCAGGAACTGGAGAAATTTGGACTCTTACGATAATCCAGCCGATGTCACCAGTCATGGTTGCAATGCAGACGGACTGAAAGATGACGAGTTATGGCACGAACCAACCTGGTTGGAGGAAGATCCGACAAAGAGGCTAACAACACATTTACCCCACGAAACTCAAGCTGAAGCTAAAATTTGTCAGTCGTTCTCTACGACTGTAAACCCAAAACCATCGATGAACTTCACTCACCCTACCCCTACTCTAATGTCATATATCTATCGATTTTGTGATCACGCATCATTTACTCGAAGAAATAAATTTCGACATGGCAGCATAGCTCTGCAGCGAGAAAACCCACAATCTATTGATGTAAGACTCAATAGATTATTAACCCAACCGAGTATAAAACTTGATGCGAATGGGGAATATGATGGTCTGAAAAGATCAAATTTACTTATACCCTTAATAACCACCCACTACTCATCCATACACTCCTTATCTACCCAAATTGTTACCTGGAACATCCACAACTATTACTCACCCAAAGAATCACTTCACGTTCCACCCGACAGAGAGTTATGGCCCATTTAGATGTCAAAATTGATGTTTGAACCCATGGGAAGACGCCGACATCTGGAGTGAAAACTTACTACCCATACCCCTTGTTTTTTGAACAATTAAAAATAATTTATTTTCATTCACAGGTTGCCGGCCCGGGAGGATGTTCACACGAGTGAACAAGTACACACAAGCCCAACCCTGACTTATAATATAACAGCACAAACATCACTAACAAATAATAACAATAACATAATCAACACATATCACATTCACCACACACATCACATATTAACATCCTTGATCTCTTCAGTTGATTATCGATCTCCGAGCAACACTAAACCCAGCAAGCAGTGTACGAGTGTGATTAATAATTAATTTGAATTTGTGATAAATTATAAAATAAACACTGTGAACATTTAATAAACTGAAATCAATTGTGAACGATTGTGAACAAAATAAACATTGTAAACAAAAATACATATTGTTACAAAATATAAACAACTATATGCTTTATAACGTTTAAAATAAAAAACATTTAAATATATTATATACCCTAAAACACAATAACATTTATCATTTATATATACAAATTGAAGATTAAAGGTTTGTGCATGTCCTACTTATATATACCCTAACCCCTCTTACCCTAAAACTAACCTAACCCTATAACCCGTCTAAACACACTAATTATAAATTTTTAAGATTTATTGTATTTTACTTTATATTTTTAATAAAAAAAACTGTTTTTAAGTCATGTCTAAAAATTAATAATTTGGGATAAAAAGATTGCTTTCAACCCATAGGCAACTATATTTGCCAAGGGAAATGGGGGACTTAGAGGATACCCAGGAGGGCACTTTTTTTTCGTCACTACTATTAGGCCGCAGATAACAAAAGGTTAAATCGCTTCAGCCGAAAATGTTTGGTCGTCAAAAGTTTAAGAAACGATAAAGTAAATTTTAAAAACTGTTGTTGATGTTAGCACTTACCTACCAGGAACTAAAGGGTAATTTTTTAGCTATTATCTTTTTGGCAACACTGGTTTAAACAGCTCACGCACGTTTCGTGTTTTGTTTCACTGTCAAACATCTTCAGTTTGGTCTATAATTTAAACATGAATCGTCTTACAAACGAACAACGCTTGCAAATCATTGAATTTTATTATCAAAATGGGCTCTTGGAGAGTTGGCCGAAGATCCACTTCTTTATCGAAAAATTGTGTTCAGCGACGAAGCTCATTTTTGGCTCAATGGATACGTAAATAAGCAGAATTGTCGATTTTGGAGTGAAGATCAGCCAGAAGCATTGCAAAAGCTACCAATGCATCCAGAAAAAGTCACAGTTTAGTGCGGTTTATGGTGGCATCATTGGACCGTACTTCTTCAAAGATGCTGCGAATCGTAACGCCTTTAGATTATTTTTTGTTAGGCTATGTTAAAGCTCATGTCTATACAGACAAGCCCGCTTCAATTGACACATTGGAAGACAACATTGAAGCATTTATTTGTGAGATACCGGCCGAAATGTTGGAAATAGTATGCCAAAATTGGACTAAGCGGATGGACCATTTGAGGCGCAGTCGCGGTCAACATTTGCATGAAATAATCTTCAAACATTAAATTATATGGACCGTACTATCGATTCAAATAAAGATTTCATGCATTTTTCTGAATTTTATGTGTTTTTTTTTTTTAATTTTCCTATAGCTCTTAAAAAATCACCCTATATTAATAGCAGTCTGTAAGTTGTCTTAACTAGCATGTGACAAAAAACATTAATACCTGCGAGAATAAAATATTCAACACAAACTTTTTGGTGGATGAGAGTGCATATTATAAAACCACTGCTGTAGCAACTAAGTAACTCAGAAAACGTTTTGAAAGTTTCAACAAAAGTTTCTACAAAGTTTCAAATAAAAATTCAAACTCTCAGAACTACAGCAAGAATAACAATTTTAAGTTTTTTTTTACAAACAAGGATAATAAATGATAATCTTAAGTTGGATACTTGAATACCTTTAATGAGATGAAATTTTTTTAATTTTAAATAAAAAGTTATTTTGTCTTTCAGAATGGTTTTGTTAGAAGCCTTTTATTCAACTGAATCTTATTAAGGTTTTTAATTTGCTTGTTATTTATGTTGAATCAGCATTCTTGGAGGTATTCCAAAAATTTTTGTTTAAAATTAATAAACAACATCTGTCATGTAGTATTCAAGAATTTTTACTCTAACAAAACGAAATATGAGAAAATATTTCATTGCCGAATTTCTCTCAGCACATTTCTGGCCAAAATTCAGAGAATAAATAATTGCTACTTTAAGTAAAAGAATTTAAGTGGTATGAGAACCTAGGTCGCAATCCTGACTGTAATGGCCAATTATGTATGTATTTATGTATGTAAGTTTTATCTATAGCCACAGTGTAAATTCACTATAAACGTGGCAAGGCATGCTGGCGTAATTTTGAAAGTAAAAATAAAAAACTAAAGAAATGTTATTAATTTGGGCAAATAATGAAATTGAAATGGTGCGTAAATACATATTGTATATTTATCCTTTATCCTGCTTATCCTGTCAGCTATCATAACTGTCATTCGAAGAAGATTTAGCCTCACTTTCTGAAATAGAAAAAGAATAACATTAAAAGAATAATAATAATAATACCTTAAATAAAAAAATAAATAGAAACATCTTAAACTGAAAAAGAATTGGTATATTGAAAACATGACAAGCTAACGATAATTACATTTTCAAAATAAATTAAAAACATTACAACTCTCATTTTCAAAATAAATCAAAAAAGTGACAGTTAATTAAAACGTAATTCAGTAGACGGTTCAGATAAGATAAGTAATGATTTATTTAATTTCATCAATCGCAATCAGAAATAAACGATAATTTTATAACACAAACAATATTAAAAATAATGCAGCATATGAGAACTTGGCTTTTACAGTAATGCTTCGATTTTCATAGTCTAGATTTATCTCCTTTTCCTTATATGACAGGTTTTTGTATGTTTTATTTTTCAGTTATGGATTCATATGCCTTACTTTGTGGGTGTCTGTCAAAATTAGTCAAGGTTTATAATTTTTGCTCACGAACGTATATGTACGATTATATATGTAAACAAATATAACGGCGTTCGTTTGCGAAACGGTTTAAAGCCACCGCGAATTTTTTTGATTACATACATACCAGACATCAGCAACGAGTACTCAAAACGATGAGTAGATTAGAGTCATACTTATAATTTCAGCTACTTATACGCATTCATACTTATTCTAATATCATACTAATACTACTCATATTCAAAGTTAGAAATACTCATCGTACTCATACTTAACAATACGCACGATGTTGTTGATTTCGACTCTCCATGATTCAACATATACACGAAACACAAAATAAGTATGATTCGAGTACGAACACCACAATACTCGCTAGAAGGTTGTGTGTGTGCTTTGCTTGCTGTCTTTGTCTTTTCTTTTCTCTTCTTTTGTAAATGCAACAATAACTACTACTGTAAATTTTGATGAATGATTCGAGTGACTCGAATCATTCGTAAGTATTATAAGTATTTTTCTAAATTTATAAATCTGAATGAGTAGGCGTATGAATCAAACAATGAATCGAATGTTGTGAGTTTGATGTCAACGTTGTACTCATACTCATTGCAACCTATACTTATAAATCAATGTTGTAGCGAGTACGAATGAATCAGAGTAGTTGAATTTTAATACTCTTGACTCACTCATACTAAAAATTTCATAAGTACCTATGAGTAGCGAAAATACGATTCATTGCTGATCTCTGATACATACATAAGTATGTATCATTACAACCACTCCGAACGACAGATTTTTTTAAGAAACTTTTGATGGCAAATTATTTACTCTCAGAGATTTTGTCAGAAATCTTCTGAGACGAACTCACCGAAAAAATATTTTTTTTTGTATTTCGTTTTCTTCTAGCTTGAACCACTGCCTTACGTCTATTAAGCCAACACACTACCTACTACACTTTGGCGACTTTCATAAATCTTGAATTAGTACAAATTTATTTAGTGACTTTTTACGTTTTCCGCTGTGGTTTATAAAGGGTCCGCCAAATAACTTTTTTTTTTTTTTTTTGAAAATGCTTTAAAAAAAACAACTGAATATTTTCTCAAACTTCTTTTTTTATTTGAAAGTACAATCCTTCCGGTTAATAATGGAAAATAAATGATTATGCGTTTTTGCTTCACTAAGTGGGCCTGCGATCGACTTACAGAAGATGCCGATTTTGGCAAAAAAAATTTCAGATGAAGCTCATTTTGATCTTGGCGGGTATGTAAACAAGAAAAATTGTCGCATTTGGGGCACAGAAAACCCGCACGCATACAATGAAAAGCCGACGCACCCAAAACGAGTCACTGTTTGGTGCGGATTTTGGTCCAGAGGCATAATTGGGCCATCTCGGAGCTGCGATTTGACACCGTTGGACTATTATTTGTGGGATACCGTCAAAGATAAATGTTACGCCGACAAGCCAGAGACAATTGACGCTTTAAAGGACAATATTCGTGAAGCCATTGGTGAAATACAGCTGCACACAATCGATAATGTGCTTAAAAATTGGACCGATCGTTTCGGCTACTGCATGGCCAGCCGAGGCAGCCATTTGAATGAAATTATTTTCCATTATTAACCGGAAGGATTGTACTTTCAAATAAAAAAAGAAATTTGAGAAAATATTCAGTAGTTTTTTTTAAGCATTTAAAAAAAAAAAAGTTATTTGGCGGACCCTTTAGCTTATACATAGTACATAAGAAAACTCCATAAGAAAATGTTGGACTTAATAAAATCACAAGATCTCGGTGGTCAGTTCACATCACATACTCGTCTTTCTTAAAGGTATACGAAAATCTTACAGTGACTTATAGAGTTTGTAGGATGCTCTTGGATCTCATATGAAATGGTATCGTCCTTATTCGATAAATTTGTTTGTTTACGTACACTTTAATCCAGAAATGGATCTCATCAATGAAAATGCAGAGAAAATAATTTTTCGATGAAAAGAGCGTAGTATGTTGCTCGAACGGAACACCCATTTTATTAAAACTATTTTATTAATTGCACGTTTTTGTTGAATGCCAGTAATATAATGACAGCATTATACTATGTTCAGATATGTACTTTTATTGAGTCAATATTCGGTTAATTGAGTACAATATTTTAAGTATTCAGGCACAATAATATACGCAATTCAGCTTACTCAATATTCATTTGACAGCTGGTAAAAAACCAACATTGTTTTTATTTTGGGCGCGAAAATTAGTGTCGTTTGTTAGTTTATTAGTGTTTGTTTATTAGTGTTTTATCAACAGAAAGTGTTTGGTTAATTGTAATATTCTCACTAAATATACATACTTATGACAGTGCTGCATTTTAAGTTTTATTCAATATTATAACAATTTGCGTATTTATTGCGCAATTAATTGAAACTTTATATGAAATATTGAGCTCAATAATGGTAAATCGCAATAAAGGTGCATATTTAATTACCGTATTACGGAGGCCGAACCTACTAAACATAATTGTTTAATTTCGTTTAGTACGTTAACCATTATTTTGTGGTAGTTCTCGTTTTTTAATTCTTCACCAACATACATACATAAGCTTACATTTTTGCTATTATTGAAACGTTTTGGATAGATATTAAATCTTTTGCATTTTATGTTTTGTAATCTTTTGTTGTTCATTTTTGCTCTTAAAATTTAAAAAAAGTTTACCCCAATTGCATTACTCTTTGTCTTAAATTGCTCCGAATTCCACTTATCACCTTTTTGTACGATTTTACACAATGTTGTTGTTTTTGGATCCTTAAATTTCTATTAATTTCTTTATAAACAGGAGTTAGCACGTAAATGGAGCAATTTGTTAGCAGTAGCTTATTACGATTTTCAAGAACAAAAAATAATCATAACAGTTATATGGTATTTACCATCCAATAAAATGATTTGCTTTCGTAATGTATTATCACAGGAATTACAAATCAAGCATGCTGTTGTTTAGGGATTGTTTGCAAGAACTGTTTGGTTTTTAAGAATCTGACATCTGTGGCATTATCTACTAAAGCGTTCCTAAAATAAAAATAACAAAAATTGCTTTGAAAAATTAAATTGGTTTGCAAACATGCATAATAAAGCATGTAACGTAGCTTTGAAATCCTTCATATAATTGGACATACCGCATACATACATTTATTTGCTTGCTAGGTAGCCATCTGCTGAATACTTTTTTCAAAGTTTTAAAGTCTTGGTAGCAATGTCAACGATATGTGTAAGGACATAAAAGACGAAAAAATCAACCATAGTAAATTCTTATGTGCGGAGAAGTTTTTTGCAATCGAGAAAAGGCCGAAATAAGAACCATAAAAGGCATCATCAAAATTTATGGTCTTGTGGCAGCAACAGTCTTAGAATAACAAAGGATTAGAATAACAGGAAAAGTAAACATTGCATAAACCGCACGAAATAACTTATATTGCTGTTTATGCTTTTTTTTAAAGATTTCTTTTTAAAAACGCAAAATTGTGAAACAAAAAACAAATTACGCAATTTCGACCTCCGGGTACTGTACTTGTCTTAACTGACAAGTACATGTCCTCTAACCTAGCATTTAAACTACAATATTAAGAAGTGCTTTATTTTTAAGGTAATTTTTTAAATTATTATTATTATTGTTAAATATTATATATTGTTACGTTTTTACTGAAGTCGCCGTAGTCTAGTAGGTAGTGTGTTGGCTTATTAGACGTAAAGCCAGGGTTCGAGACAAACATCAAAACAAAATAAAAAAAAGTATTTCTACGGCGATTTCCTCTCAGCAGATTTCTGGCAAAAACTTTGAGAGTAAATAAAATTGCCATGAAAAGTTTCACAAAAAAATCTGTCGTTCGGAGTCGACTTTAAACTGTAGGTCCCGCCACTTATGTATAAAATTAACACACACAACATAAGTGATGTGAGCAACTAGGTCAATAATCCTGACTGAAGGGTTGCAATGACCAATTATGTATGTACGTTTTTACCCTTTTAAAAACGTTAAAAATATGAGGTCGTAGATTGCAAATAAAATAAAAATAAATATATGTTCAGTTTTAAATCAATTCTTTATTGTTAGCACAATTCCGTGTGCCACTTTTAACGATTTGACTTAAGCAATAACAATTTACTTTAATTGTTATTCTTCTTTCACACTCTTCCGCGTACACAATAACAATTGTTCAATAGATCTTTATAACAGAGATCTTCAAACCACAATTATTCTCTTCACACGCAACGTGTCTTCACACAAGACTGACTGAATTCTGTCTGAACTCACGTGTCTTTACACACGCCTGACCGAATTCTTACTGAATCACATGTCTACATACAAGACTGACTGAATTCCTACTGAATGACCGTTGCCTGCTCTGTCTTGTCTTTTATACCACAAGGGTCAGCAGTCTGATTAATGCACTTGCATGTGAATGTCTTTGCGAAATCTCTATAAATGTAAACAAGTTGTTTATTGTTATTTGTGTATTTTGTTTACGTTCGTCCTTGTAGAGTTGTTGTTGCCTGTTTACATGTCTATCCGCCTTTTTATACTGCACTTTGTTGTTGCTTGTTTACTACTTTGTCCCCTTATTATTTTTTTATACTGATGTTGTTGCTATATTTTTGTTTATTCATCGATCTTGTAAACAAGTCCATTATCTTTGTTTTTTGAGCCTTTGTTTATCATTTTAAGAACACCATTTCCATTTTCGTGGCAATATATACCACCTATTAATATATTTATTTTTTCTCCTTTCTGTATTACATTCTTTATATTCTAATATTACAAAATATATTATACAAGTGTTTATGCTTCAATAAAAATATAAAAAAATATGTGTTTAATTACACGATGCGACAGTGAAAATACACCCGAGTACATACCTTAGAATAGGTATTAAGATGACATATGTATATAAAAAATATAACATGACTGTTGTACTCTAAATAAATAATAACTACTATACCATTTTAAACGCTAACTCTCCCCTTTCTATAAAAAACTTTGGATTTTTAAAATAGGTTCAAACATATTTGAGTAACCAATAATTGTGTGTGAAAAGATAAAAAAAAAGGTTTTTGTCAAATAAAACAAAAGTTAAACAAAGTATTTTTGAGTTCTACTCAACTAACTGATCAAGATAAACTACATGGTTACTCGGGTGTATTTAATTTTTTGTATTTTGTCACATAGTGTTAATAATATAAATATTAGGAGTTAAAAATACAGTCAACCGCATACATACAATAATAGAAAACACAAACTTGAAAAATTTAAAATTGAAATATTATGCTACCCAGCTAGCATTTAGAATATTGTTTTTAAAAAAATCACCTTGCTGAGTCTTTTTAGAGTACCTCTGATGATCAAAAACTTATTAGTCAGTTACACGATTAAAAAAGGACTCAAAAATGATTCGTGTCAATGATTTAAATTACAATAAAAAATTGAATAGCAATCGGAAATTAATCATCCAGACGTTTAAAATGTGACTATTATTTCCGTTATTTATTATTATATTCTACTTATACTGAAGATTGAAAAATGATTAATCAAAAACAGATCATGCAGATGTTTGAAAAGTGATTGTAATTACGTATTTTATGATCATATTTTGATCTGTATAAATTTTCATTTATGTAAAAGATGGCTAAGAAATAAAGTCTATTTTTTTTAATAGAAAAATTTTCTTGTTTTTTTTTATATTTGTTTAAAAGGATTTCATCACCTATTAAGTAAAAGGTTTTGTTCTTGCTTCGGCAGAACATATACTAAAATGTGAACGATACAGAGAAGATTAGCATGGCCCCTGCGCAAGGATGACACGAAAATTCGTGAAGCGTTCCACATTTTTTTATTTGAAGTCGCCGTGGTCTAGTAGGTAGTGTGTTGGCTTATGAGACGAAAGGCCCGAGTTCGTATCCCAGGTCAGACATCAAAACGAAAATATGAAAAATATTTCTTCGGCGACTTCTTCTCAGCAGATTTCTGGCAAAAACTCTGAGAGTAAAAATTGCCATGAAAAGCTTCTCAAAAATCTGTCGTTCGGAGTCGACTTTAAACTGTAGGGCCCGCCACTCATGTATAAAATTAACGCACACAACACGAGTGGTGTGAGAAGCTAGGACGTTGTACAATGGGTCAATTCGACCTCGACATAAGTCTGAAAAAATTACAGAGGATCATATTGAAGAAAACGTTCAATGTTCAAATGCAAACAGTGTTGATCAGTGCTGCCAACTTTTTTTTTGGAGAAATCGTCAATTTAAAAAAAATCGTCAAAATCGTCAAGTTAAAAAGAAAAAAATCGTCAAGAAATCCTCAAGACAAAAATACCAAAAAATATTTTATTAACTTTTTAAATATTTTTATTTTAGTTACATGTAAATAAAGTTATTATTTAATAAAAAAATAATTCATTTAATTTTGGTATTATGTGACTTTACTCTGGTACATTTCTGTGTGACAGCTTTTTAATAAGTCATTTTTAATTGCTATATTAAAACACTGAGAATTATTTAACTTAAGATAATCTTTTGAAAACAATATTCCTTGTAATGTTGAAGAATCCAAAGCATTTCTGGTTTTTGTTTTATTTAAATTTACAATATTAAAAATTCTTTCAACGTTGGCCGACGAATGTGGTAGTGCCATTATACTCGAAACAAATTGTGTTAAAATTGGGAAGGCTTTTGCATTATTGACTCTGTTTAAATTAGAAACATTTTTCCAAAACGCCGATGTTTCGAGTTCGGTGAATTTCATATTACGTAATTCTCGAACTTCATTATCAAGTTCTTGATATTCTTTACCATTTAATAAATTTGGAAAAAGTTTGGCCAATTGTAAAATTGAATCATTTTTTTTTTGTTTAAAGCTACGCTTGGTTCAATGGAGTTTAATCCTTCTAAAAGTTTATCGCCAAAATCAAAACGTCTTAAAATTTGTGAAACCAATTCAATATAAAATTGGACGCAGAATTGAACAAATATATTTTATTGACTATATTCAATATTTAAACTAGATTGGTTCTCCTTCACGTAAATGCCAAGATACACTTCATCTTTATTTAAAAATATGTCTTCGTTATTAAAACTTTGGATTTCAAAATTAACCAAATACTCTTCTTTCACAAAATTTGATAAGATGGTTTTTAACAATCTGGACAACTCACTGTATATATTTTGGATTTGTACACTTTCACTTTGAAAAAATTTGTTGACATTGTTTATAAGACGAAGAATATACTTTAAAAATAAAAATATAACTGGTGAATACCATTCAAATTATTTAGTATGTCTTCGGCTGTGTCTATAAGATCAATATTGACACCGAATCCAAAATAAATTTTTAGTGGCTCGAAAAGTTCAAGCAAATGGTTAGCAACTGATTCCAGTGAAAGCCACCTGGTCTGTGAAGGATGAAGAAGTTTTTTCGGTTTGAATTCCAATAAAGATTGAATTTGATTATTTCTTTTAGAGCTGTTTGAAATGTAATTATATATATTACGAGTCAAAGTTTCCACTGATGATGGCAGCTTCAAACAGGCATATGATGAGCACAGTGCTAAAGAATGGCACACGCATTTTAAAATAAACAAATTAGGTACTTCTTCTTTAAAATGGCTTGCCACGGAATTGTGTTTTCCTGCCATATTGGGAGCCCCATCTGCGGCAAAGCCTATCATGTGTTTTTGATAGTCAATCTTGTTATCCAAAAAATATTTTTTATTGCTGTAAATAACGAGGCTGCATCACATTTATCGACTTCAATCAAACCAAAGCAGAAATCATATATTTTAAAATCTAGACAAACTCTTGATACCAAATACATCAGTTTTTTGTTACTGATATCAGTAGATTCATCTATACATAACGAAAAAGCATTGGTATTCATGATTTCAGATATTGTTTGGAGCTGGGTTTTACCGACAGCATTTTTTATAATGGCTGTAGCTTTTGTTCTTGCAATCGATATGTTTTTTGCATAATCGGAATCTGTAAAAGAGTTTTTACCAGCTTTGACAAATGATCCATGGTAGCAAATGCAACGTTGTGTTCAATTAGAAAAAAGATAGTTTTATTTCTATTCCTTTTGAAGGATCCGTTTTGAAAAATGATGAAATTGTTAGCTGGTTTTCCAAAATAAAATTTGCTGCCTCCGAATGCTTTTGAGTTTCCATATGTCGATTTATATATGACCATCCAAATGATATTTTCAATATGGATTTACAAACCTTGCAATAAAGGTTCGAATCTTTTTTAACTGCCCATGAATTTACTTTTGGGTCTTTGGCATATGGGCTCTTCTTCAATTTCGATTGTTGGTTCTGTAAATATGTATATTAATTTAATATACTAATTTACATTAAATGAACAAAAACTTACCACTTCTAATAACAAACTTATCCATTTTTCAATTATATGTAAGTGTATTTTTTCTTTCAGATAAACTTGTACCTAACTTATCCTGTGTGTTTTTTTAACTGACAAAATTTTACAGGTTACTATGTTATGGAAACAAAAAACTGTATACAGTAACTTTTCTAATTGCAAAAGGGGACTTACAAAATTTGAATTTTAGGAAAAAAAGGTTGCCGTATGTTTTGCTTTTAAAAAATCGTCATTTTTGTTCGCGGTAAAAATGAAAAATCGTCAAAGTTGGCAGCTCTGGTGTTGATGGTGACAGTTTTTATAATTCAAGTGATGAAAGTGAGCAAAATGAATTTAATTTGTGTGAAGGACTAGCTAAGTGAGCTTTGTTGCAATTAATGCACGATTACTATTGTTACTTAAACGCAATATAAAAGTTCCAAAAGACGCTAGGACACTTTTAAAAACGCCTACTTTAATTGTTGGGAGAAAGGTTGGTGAAGGAACATACATATATCCATTACGGTTTAAAAAAACGGATTAACCAATTTTTTGGTAAGAAACGAGTGGAAATTGTTGGATATTGTTTGTGATTTTGGAGTTAATGGCCTGCAGCTATTTATAAACAGCTCTAGACAAGCTTGGCCAATTTTAGGAAGTGTTGTTGGATCAAGCTATGTGTTCTTTATTGGTGTGTTTGAAGGAATTTCAAAACCAAATAGCGCAAATGATTTTTTAAAAGAATTTATTATAGAACTTAACGCTCTGATGCAAGAAGGATTGGTTTTTGCTGATAAGTTTTTTAATATTAAAGTGCGTTGTTTTGTTATGGATGCCCCACCTAAATCCTTTGTGTTAGGGACTAAGGGCCATAGTGGCTACTATTCCTGCACTCGCTGTGCACAGAAAGAACAAATAGTCAAACATCGTCTTATTTTTCCAGCCGAAAGCGAGTGTAGGCTAAGAACCAACGACACCTTCAGAAATCGTTTTCAACCCGAGCATAATTTGAAGCAGTTAACTTCACCATTAGAAGAACTAAACATAGATATTGTTGCACAGTGCTCTCTAGATTACATGCACGTTGTATGTTTAGGCGTAATGCGAACTTTATTAAATACCTGGGTGAAGAAAAAAGGCGAAGGTTATTCTTTAGTATCAAGGAAATGTGAAACAATTTCTAAAGAGTTGTGTTTTAATTCCAATAATATTACAAAGGAGTTTCAAACAAAGCCACGCAGCTTAAAAGATCTTGAAAGATGGAAGGCTACAGAGCTAAGACAATTCCTGATTTACACAGGTCCTTTTATATTAAAAAATATTTTAAGTACAGAAAGATAATTCTATTTTGGTGTATGTAAAATAGGCAGTTGATAAAAGGGGAGAATAGCCAGAGAATTTAATTGTTTTTTAATTGATTTTTAAAGATGCTTTAAACACTTAAAATTCTTTAAAAAAGTCAATTAATAAAGTAATATTTTCTTTTTTCATTTGCTTCTTATTCATATACAAAAAGCAGTTAATTCTATTGAATTTTAAAAAGAAGCTACAACAACATGCATACATATATAAATGAAACAAGAAATTTCTAGAAGAAACATCGATAAAAAAAATCTTAAAGAAAATCAAGTAAGAAAAAAAGTAAAACTCTCTTGTTTATTCTCTTCTTTTTTGAATAGAGTATTTCGTGGTGGTTTTTCTGATCTTGCTCTCCTCGTTTGTTTCTTTTTGTTTGTTTGTTTCTTTTTACATTTTTATATGAAGAAATCATTGCAGTAAAAAACAAAAGCTCTTGTTGTTGTGCACATCAAACGGGAATAAAAAAAAAAAAAAAAAAAAGGCAATTGCAAGAAAACCGCAAAGTGAAAATACAGGTAAATTGAATATTATATATTTTCTTAAACCAAAGTTAATAAAAAAATATATATTTTTCAGATTATAAAGATTTTATAATAACAATATTATTGAATTCAATATTTCAATCTTGCGCCCGTTTTAAAAATATGGACGGAAAAAAACGAAAAATTTCACCATCACAGACTCGGAAGAGAGTTTCGTCCTACAACTACCAACACTAAATGATTATAAAAGGAGAGTGGAGGATATAATAAATAAATATTATTCAGTCGGTTTGACAGTTCAGCCATTTTTAATTATTGAAGGTATAGAATTTTGTTATATTTAATGAATTGAATATTAAAACTGTACCTTTTTTTGTTTATTAAAAAATGAACTATTATTTTGTATATTATTTAAATAAATATTTTTTATAAATAAAAATATAAAATAAAAACCCTTTTTTTATTTAATCTTATAAGATTATTGTACTCAAATTTTGGGTAAATTTGATATTTTAAATGATCAAATCAATCGATTTTAGGATTAAATCAAGTACGAGTTCGAGCTTAAATCAAGTTCAAAATTCTTGAAACAATCTCGTTTTTGGATAAATTTAGGTTTAAATCAAGTACAATTTAGGGCTTAAATCAAGTTCATTGTGCTCGAATGAAGTACGATTTGCCTCAATTCGATCCCATTTATAAGTTAATTCAAGCACGAAATCGAGCTTAAATCAACTTTATAATTCTTGGAACAAGTGCGCTTAAGGATTACTTCAACTTCTGACTCTCTTGAATCAAGTACGAATTCGAACTTAAATCAAGAATGAAAATGCTTAAATCAAATACATGATGAGATCACTTTGATTCCAAAAAGGCTTAAATCGCGCTAAAATCAACACTTTTGTACTTGGCTGATTCGGGCTTGATTCAACTCTTTTGTACTTGATTCAAGCCAAACCGTACTATTGTGACCGATATGGATTGATTCAAGTCCGGATGGCTTGATTCTTTTTTTGAGTGTACCTATACGAAGAATGCAGCTTGTTCCTGAAATAATTTAAAGCTTTTTAAGGTCTGCAATAAATCACTTTTTGTTTAAAGCAATCTTTCTCTTGTGTTGTTGTCTGAAATAAAAGTAAGTGTTGTTGCTATTTTAATTTTTAAAACTAAACAGGCAAAGCCAGTAAAACGTTTCTCTTCTGTTGTCACACAAATACCGAGCAGTGTTGTCAGATTTTTTTTACCTCCATCGCCAAAAGCTATACTCAAAATCGCCAAAATAAAATATTCTTAATTTTTTCCAAAATAAAAATCGCCAAAAGTTTAAAAAATCATTTATATTTATTTATTTCATGTATTATGAAGTCAATATAAATCTAATAAAAGTCTATAATAAAAAATATTATAATTTTACATTACGTTTGTACATTTAATGCATTACTTATTAGTTGTCAAAATATTTTTTACAAAAATTAATTGCATAATATAATAAACCTCATTCTCTGCAGATTCATTTTCACTGCTTGGTATATCATACATAGTATTAGAATTAAACTTTTTTAACATTTTATCTGTAGGCTCAAATGAATTGCAACAATTTTTATTAACATTCATATAACTTATTATTCTTATCAATGAATATAAACGGTCATATTGAATTTTATTGCGTAAGCGAGTTTTAGTGTAATTCATAATAGAAAATACCCTTTATACGCTGGTTGGTAAAATTAACGTATTTAGAACGGCCAATGCTAAGTCTTTTAAGTGAAATGTTCCATCCGCATCGCAATAATTGTAAACTTGTGGCCAAAAGTTGGGATTTCACCTTTAAAGATCTCAGTCCAATTGATATATGCTAATTTTGACCATTGCAATTCGTATTCCCCTGCAGATATTAAAAATAAAGTTAATGAATTTTGAACTACCGAAAATTTTGCTTGTGTAGTGTGTTTGACTGGTCGACCAGTGTATGCCTTCTGCATGCAACTGGATATTCATACATTGTAGTATGAATGTGTCCACACTGCATAAATGTTGGGACAGCATGTATTTAGCTGTCTCAGCATATTCCCACACATAATATTATTATAGAACATAAGATATTTTAGCTTTGTTTTAGTTTTAAATAATTAAGTAATAATAAGAAGATTATTCATAATAAAAACCTGATAATGAACAGTCGCATTTAGCGGCTGTTCATAAATAAAATTAATAATAAATAAATTAATAAAAAGTATTTTTATTACACTTGTGTTAAGGGTTTCCACATTTTAATATTGAAAATTCATTATTTGTTTTAAAAATATTTATATTTTCAGGTAACCGTTTTAGCATTTCTTTTAATAGTTTTTTTTAAGTACAAAAAACAATTTTCTTTTAAAATTTCTGCATCATTTTCATTCATTTTTATATTTTTTAATTTCATTTCAAATTCTGTGCCAAAATCTATTCCATTCCAATGGCAGCAAAGAATCCGGCGAATCAATAGCCAAATTTAATGAACATATTAAGTTACCCAAATTTCCATTATTTTTTAAAAATGACGGCTAAAACATTTTAGAAGAAATAATTAATATTGTTAAAACTATTTCACCCTACATGCTATCTGCATCCATATAATCAGATTGAAGTTCTAAATTTAAATGATTCATTTTACTAACTATTGGGTTAATAAATATCAAAAAAAGTCAATTTTTTCGTCAGATAGTTCTTTATAAATATGTTAAGCAGTCTTGTTGTTTTCAGCAGTTCAGATTAAAGAAAAGTGGTATTTTAACTCCACCCACTGCTCCAAAACTCTTTTGATGGCGGCCCCATAAGACAGCCAACGGGTCCCCGATATTTGTACAAGTTTTCTAAAATTATTCGAATCAACTCCAATGTTAACCAAATCAAAATTTTGTATTGTAAAGTACGAAGTGGGCTATAGCTAAAATAGTTGTAAATTTCCTTAAGTAAAAAGTCAGCCTTTTTGGGAATTTCACTTGAAAAAGTAATAATTGTGGATTTTTTTGTTTTATTTATTTATTTTTTAAAAATAGCCACATAAATCGCCAACTAGTCTGTAAATCGCCAAAAAATCGCCACGTCGCCAATTGAAAATTTTGGTCGCCAAAGGCAATGAAAAATCGCCACGTTTGGCGAGAAATCGCCACATCTGACAGCACTGATACCGAGCCGAATTTCACGTACGTATAACAAATAATGGTAAAAGAGAGTATTCTAAACATTCAAAACTTTATTAACTTGCGTTTTAGTTTTATAAACAAAGTTCTCTTTATCCAAATGTTTATTGTAGAATTTCTTATATTTGGAGCACTTTTTTCATACTAAAACTTTAAAAAGTTTCGGGATTAAAAGGTTTAGTTAAGGGATTATTAGGCTGAAAAAACAAGGACGGTGTTATGAAACAAAACTTTTCAATCAACGTTACTTAATTCGCTTAAGCTGCAAAACAGACTTATTTTTATTTTCAATCGCACAATGCCAATGTTCAAGGGTCCTTTTGGAGTTGCACTCCGTGAAAGTTGGCATTTCATCGAATTATTTGAAAAAGTACTGTGGGTTTGAAGAGAAGAAGGACTATATTTCACTTTAGATGTCAGTTCTCTGCTCTTGTCATAAAGGGATTGAATTTGTTGGTCGCTCATTTTGAGACATCCTGACTGAGCTCTCCAAAATAAAGATTGCTGCGAGAGCAAGTATTATTCTAGACTCATTATCAAGGGCATTTTGACAATGTGGAAGCGTGAGTTCTGTATGTTCGTTCGAAAATAGTTTCTGGTACCATGTAGTCAAATCTAAATCCTGGGTGATTCGATTCTACTTCATACAGTATTAAAACTTTGTTTAAACATATCTGAGAACTTAAGCCTCAGTGCTGTTCTAGCAGCCACATTTCGGAGGGAGATGTCCAAGAGTTGTAGGGAAAAGCTAAACTTGGGATTCGGCGAGGACTTCAGATCACCCGTGATGCCAAGGCATACCAAACCTCTGTACCCTTTTCAGCATAGCGATAGAGGTCCTCTTTCGTATAGGATTTCACTAAACTAATACCCCGCAGAGAGTATAGGCCGTACTGCTGTGTACATCTAGAATGATACCCAAGTACTTTGTCTGCCTTAAGAATTTCAGAGACGTTCCATTCATTTTCGGAATAGTGAAGATATTGAATTTGATATTGATATTGAGTGTCCGAGTGAACAAGCCAAGTTCCGTTTTACTCGTTGTTCTCTGCCCATCTGTGTACCTTTGCCAGTGCCGGCTCCACAAAATCGGTGATCGTTGAAAGATGCTTTCTAGTGATCAGATCACCACGACGTCAGCTTATGTATGTTAAAATTTTGAAGCCCCCGTTTTCCATTTCCATCAGGATTTGAGTAATAACTAGGTTTTACAGCAGAGGTGATTTTACCCCTCCCCCTGCCATGTGCTCCTACTTAGACATTTTCTGACGGAGGATAACCTCACTGCAGGTTAATCCACAAAACTTAAGCAAGAAATAGTTATTGACTAAAGACGTTCATACATACATACATAATTGGTCATTACAACCCTTCAGTCAGGATTATTGACCTAGATTCTCACGCCACTTATGTTGTGTGTGTTAATTTTATACATAAGTGGCGGGACCTACAGTTTAAAGTCGACTCCGAACGACAGATTTTTTGAGAAACTTTTCATGGCAATTTTATTTTACTCCCAGAGTTATTGCCAGAAATCTGCTGAGAGGAAATCGCCGAAGAAATACTTTTTGTATTTTGTTTTGATGTCCGGCCTGGGGCTCGAACCCTGGCTTTACGTCTAATAAGCCAACACACTACCTACTAGACTACGGCGACTTCAAAAGACGTTCATAGCAAAGCCAAAATATTGACTTATAATGTAAAGCCCTACAATTTCGTTAACATACCCAAACTAGTGGTTTGACTATGGGAAGTGTTCTACAGGACATTAGAGAACCTATCAGTTGATCAACTATAACTACAAAACAAAAAGTTTAAGAAGATGTGAGTGATTTTTTTTTTTTTTTCATTACATTATCATTACTCCCATGGATCTAATGTCTAAAATCTATTTACATGTTATATATTCGCCGTAGTCTAGTAGGTAGTGTGTTGGCTTGTTAGAAAAAAGCCCGGGTTCGTATCCCAGGTCAGGCATCAAATCGAAATATGAAAAAAAATATTTCTTCGGCGATTTCCTGTTAGCAGATATCTGGCAAAAACTCTGAGAGTAAATAAAATTGCCATGAAGAGCTTCTCAGAAATCTGTCGTTCGGAGTCGGCTTTAAACTGTAGGTCCCGCCACTCATGCATAAAATTAACGCACACAACATGAGTGGTGTGAGAAGCTAGGCCGTAATCCTGACTGAAGGGTTGTAATGGCCAATTATGTATGTATGTGTATATTATATATTTTATAAGCGGGAGAGAATAAGACTAAAAATTTTAGATTGTATGACAACAAAGAAGTGTAATTGTAGAACAAAATATAAAAGTCATATCCTTTTGAATTTGAAACAGAAAATAAAAACATTCCTCTCACATCGATTGACTTGCAAAGCATTTGTTCAACTTAAGCGCATAAATAGACTCATATTCTTTTATGAATATTAGGGATATAACTAAAGGATAATGATGTTTTCATAATGTATGTGAAATATAATTGCAAAAATAAAATAAAATTTGTGTATACAACCACATATTTTTAGTTTATTGACTACAACAATATGATGTTTTTGATTAAAAAATTAAAAGATTAATGTTAAAAATATGGAAATATAATCAACACAACAAATTTTAGTACATTATGACCATAATGTCCATGCTTGAAAGGATGTAAAGTTTTAGATTCTTTTGTAAAGTAACATCATGACATAGTTTTTTCCATTGTTTGTTTGGCAAAAACAGAAAAAAAAAACAAAATAAATAAAAGAAATAAAATAAACTTTTACCCTTGTTTATGCCGACCTTTTCATGTAATGCTTTTTTCATGTAATGTTTGTTTTTACTTTCTACTTGCATGGTATGTATTTTTTGAAATTGTTTCAGCAGTCCTGGAGTAGATACAGACATTATTTGGAACAAGTGAGTTCGCAACATGAAAGGAAGTATGAAAGAAATTATTAAAAACACTTTTTACACGAAAAACTTATTGATACCATTAGGAGTGGAACATAACACCGTACAACCGCAACCGCTATGGCTTCTCTGGGTGGGGCGCGTTCGAAATATTTAGTTTTCCATGACTCTGGTGCTCATATCAGGAACAAGAAGAAGGCAAGAAATAGTCTAACTGAGTCAAATTTCATAATCTCGGGGCCAGTTCACAAAGTAACGGTCCATTTTTTTTATTTGGTTATTTTAAATATATATTGTTACGTTTTTACCCTTTTAAATACGTTAAAAATATGAGTTCGTAGATTGCAAATAAAATAAATATGTGTTTAATTTTAAGTCAATTCTTTATTATCCGAACAATTCCGTGTGCCACATTTATCGATTTGATTTAACCAACAACAATTTACTTTAATTGTTATTATTCTTTACACACTCGATCTTCACACAAGACTGACGTATCTCACACACGACTGACCGAATTCTAACTGAATCATCGTTGCCTGCTCTGTCTTGCCTTTTATATCGCAGAGCAAACAGTCTGATGAATGCACTTGAAGGAGAATGTCTTCGAGAAATATCCAAAAATGTAAACATGCTGTTCTCATCATTGTTGTTTGTGTATCTTGATTACGTTCGTCCAAGCAGAGTTGTTGTTGCTTATTTATTTGTCTATGCGTTATTTTTTTTATACACTGACTTTGTTGCTATACATTTGTTTATTCATTGATCTTGTAAACAAGTCCATTGTTTTTGTTGTATATCTTTTACTTACTCGTTGATCACGTGAACAAGTCCATTGTGTTGTTTTTGGAGCTATTGTTTATTATTTTAATAACACTATTTCCATTTTCGTAACAATATGTATCATGTACTACAATAAACAATAGATTAGAAAAAAATACTTAAAATTCTTACAATGATCCTCATGAGGTACTCTTTTACTCTCTGCCAAGTGAAACAATTTGATCTTGTACTTGTAATAAAAATTAAAAAAAAAATAAATATTACATAACTATATAACTATCTATAGGACATACTTCGGCAAACATATTACTAATCAGAATAAATGTTATTGCTTTCCTCGTACTAATTACACTGAACTTAATGGTATACTATTTAATGTCAACTGGGATTCTGTACTCGCTATTAATAACTTTGATGATATTGTATCGAATTTCTATGCCATTTTACACAATGCTATTAGTTTAACTGTTCCGCGAATTAAATTATGCTACAATTATGCATGGAATAATCGGCACTTAATAAATATTTAAAATAAAAAAATTAACATTATACGAAATATAAGAGAACAGGCTTATGTGTAGACTATAGAAATTGTGCTTTAGCAAGATCTGAATATAATATGGCTAACAAATTTTCCTACAAAAATTACATAAGTCTGATAAAATCAAATATAAAGTCGAATCCTAAATCTTTTTACAATTTCGTAAATTCTAAACGTCGTTCTTCTGGTTACCCCAAAAATTAAAATATGGCTCTTTGATTGCAGAGAATGATATTTCAATAAGAAATACATTTGCTGATTTATTCTCAACCACGTATTCTACTTTGTCTTATGATACTTGTCCTTATGCAACAAATCAATCATGTGGGATATCCTTTCCGTTTATTAATGTTGACACCGTTTTTTCGAATTTAACATCACTAAAAAGCTCATTTAGTCCAGGTCCTGATGGTATACCGAGCTCTTACTGCAATGTTCAACATGTCTCTTAAATCGTGTTATTTGCCATTAATATGAAAGATATCATAATCATTCCTTTATTTATAAATGGCATTAGATCGGATATATCAAACTACAGAGGTATTGCCAAAAATAATGCCATTCCTATACTTCTTGAGAAAATTCTAACTGATCACCTATACTATCAAATTTCACTTCTTCTATCGCCTTGTCAACATATAGATTGATAGTATATCTAGTACAGCTGGTATAGCTTGCTAGTATAGCTAGTACAGCTGGTATAGCTAGTACAGCTGGTATAGCTAGTACAGCTGGTATAGCTAGTACAGCTGTTATAGCTGACTAGTATCAACTTAATAAACAAATTACCTGTTGAATTACATCTACCTGGTTATCAGTTTTGTGTACCTGTTACAAAACTTCAAAAACGATTAGCAAGAGGAGACAAAGGAATAAATCAAAATCAAAAGATATAGACACAAGACATCAAGCAAATCGTGATCAGGCATAAATCAGATCGTGACCAGATTTAAAGCAGATCGAGATCAGATACAAAGCAGATCAAAATCAATTCAAAAAATTATCACAATGTCTAAAAATTATCATAATAAAATGTTAAAAGATCTTGTAAAGATAAGAGCTGTTCTAAAGGAAAAGTTAAAAAATATTAAACTGAATCAAAATTTGAAATGAAACAACAGAAACACGATTTTTTTTATTTGCTATTTTTATTATGTATACAAACAAATGTGAATATAGGTAAGTAGGTAGGTTTACATTTTTTTCTTATAAACTATTAAGTCTGAGGATTTTTTATTTTATAATGCTCCCACGAAATGGGGGGCATTACAATAATAATTTTTCCATTACATTCAAATTTCATCATTCCTAATACTTTTTTATTCCTAAAAGGGAAATTGTAAATATTTTCTTTTAAATAAGCAGATGTATCGTAATGTGTTGGAATATCAAATCTAATATCATCATAAATATCATTTGTTTTCACATCATATATAAATGAATCGGTATCCATATAATAGAGATTAATATTTTCAAGATATTTTGACTTCATATCGACGCCTCCATTCTATAACGTTCTAAGTGTACTTAGATGTGATATAAAAGGCAAGACAGAGCAAGCAACGATGATTCAGTTAGAATTCAGTCAGTCGTGTGTGAAGACGACACGTTGCGTTGCGAAGAATAACTGTGGTTTGAAGATCTCCGTATAGTGCTTACAAAAAGGTTGCAAGCAGAGAGAGAATAACGAACAATTGTTATTGCATACGCGGAAGAGAATCGCGGTTTGAAGTTCTAACGAACGAGTGTGTAAAGAATAATATCAATTAAAGTAAATTGTTGTTGGTTAAGTCAAATCGATAAAGGTGGCACACGAAATTGTGCGAATAATAAAGAATTGATTTAAAATTTAACACATATTTATTTTTATTTTATTTGCAATCTACGAAGTCATATTTGTAACGTTTTTAAAAAGGTAAAAGCGTAACAGTACTAAGGCTTCTGTTGATAATAGATCCAATTTCGCAGAACGCTATACCTTCACTACGAAATTTTAACACAAGTTCTCTAACGTCAGTGGAAGTTTGTTTACCTAATTTAAAAATTTTTTTTTATTTTTCACAAAGTTATTTAATCTGACGATCACAACTACTTAAGTAATACAGTACATTAATAATGTTTCAGCAGAATGCAAAAAACAAATAAAAGACCAAATATAACGGTATTTTTTACAATATTGTTACGCAAAAACAAACGAAACGACCTAATATCGTTTAACAATAAATAACAATAAGCAAAAGCCACAAAAACAAAGACTATGAGTATGAGGGAGATGGATAACGCAAACGCAACATAAGCGAACGCATAAGAGGCAATGTGTATACAATACACAAATACATCGAACATCTTCAAAATAAACCAACAACAACAAGCAATGAGAACGAAGTACACAAACAACAATACAGTAGCTATAGAATTCTCGAGAATGCGAAACGCGAACCTTCCACTTCGAGAACCATCATCAGACTGAAGAGGTTCGCATATAAAAGGGCAAGACAAGGCAGGCAACCAGTCAGTTGTAATTGAGTCAGTCTTGAGTGAAGTTGCGTGTTTAGTCGTGTTTGAAGATATCGGTTGCGAGCGAATAGTTGTGTGTGAATAATAGTGAACAGTGGCACATAAAAGTAGTGTGATAAATAAAGAGAGTTTAATTGAAATAAAACACATATTTGTTTTTACTTTGGTTTGCAATTAACGAACTCATATTCTAAACGTTTTTTAAAAAGGTAAAAACGTAACAATTGGTGTCAGAAGTGGGATTGCAAAATCCAAAAGTGAAAATTAAATTAAAAAAAAAAAAAATAAATAAATAAAATGAAACTCTCCGAATTAAGAGTGGACCGGCTTAAGCGAGAGCTGGGTAAACTAGAGCAGCCAACAACGGGCACGAAGAATGAACTGCAGAGGCGGTTAAGAGAACAACTGCAGCTTCAGGGCATTGACATCGAATCCTACGAGTTCGAGGATGAAGAGGAACGAGAGATACAGGCCCCTGCAACCCCTAGCGGTGTTGACATAAATTCGTTGCTAGCCGTTATGATGGAGAAAATGCAGGTATTAGCTGATAAACAAGAAGCTTCCCGAAAAGAAGAGAACAAAAAGCTATTGGCTGAAGTACAAGAAGCTTCTAGAAACGAAAATCAGAAACTTCTGGCTGAAGTACAAGAAGCTTCTAGAAACGAAAATGAGAAACTTCTGGCTGAAGTACAAGAAGCTAGAAACGAAAATCAGAAACTTCTGGCGGAATCGCGAAAAGATAGTGAACAAATGATGAAACAAATGCATGCAGCAAACCAAAAGCTATTTGAAGCGACAACGGAGAAGCTGCAGGAAATACGCGAGTCATTCAGCAAAAGAATTACCAGTGTCGAGGTAAAGATGTCAGATTTAGAAAAGGCCGTCGACGGAAAACTCATAATGATGGAAGAAAAGATCATCAACCTCCAGAGCCAGCGGCCAGAACCAGTGCGAGTTGTGTCAGAAAGTACCGGCAGGATAAGACCACCATGCTTTGATGGAAGCTCACCTCTGTCCGTATTCAAGTTCCAATTTGAGACAGTAGCCAGCAGAAACGGATGGGACGATGGGGAGAAAGCTCTGGAACTAATTTGGGGTCTAAAAGGCGTCGCAGCTGAGATCCTAGAAACTATTCCAGCCAGCTGCAGGAACAACTACAACGAGTTAATGGTGGCATTACAGCGGAAATTCGGTGATGAGCACAAGCGAGAACTGTACCGCATGGAGTTGAGATGCCGAGCGCAAAAGGCAAACGAGTCATTACAAGCCTTTGCAATGGAGGTCGAGAGGTTGGTGCAGCTTACATACCCCGGAGAAAACCACCCGCTGATAGACAACATTAAGACCGAGGCGTTTGTGAGTGGTATACGCGACGCTGACATTAAACTGGCGGTATGTTCTACGCAGAAGACAACATTTGCAGAGACCGTAGCTTTCGCACTAGCCCAGGAGACCGCTCGCACGATATCTAGACCACAAATAAGTAAAGTGCGAAAAATGGAAGTCGTGGAGGAGGAAGAATGCCTGTTAAATAAACTTAAAGAGATGTTGAAGCAAGTTTCGGGAGAAAACGGACAGAAGGCTAAACTTAAATGCTTCAACTGTGGAAAGGCTGGGCATTTCCAAAGAAACTGTAAAGCGCCACGGAAAAGATCAAGATCCACCTCACCATCAAGGAATAATAAGCGGGTGAATTACCAACCACCTTCACAAGAGTCCCCGTTAAACTAAAAGCGAGCTAGCACTGAGGGGCAAGTGCTGGCTCCCACAAGCGAGGGCCCCACAATCTCAATATCAGTGATGCAACAGAACAACAGCAATCTTACGGCGTGCGGGTACATAAACGGCAGACGACACACCCTCACTATAGACACCGGGGCGACGCAGTCCATCATCAGACCAGATGTAGTGAAGGGAAAGTGTGAGGCACTTAGCAATGTAAGACTTCGGACAGCTACTGGAGAGTCTGCCACCGTCCACGGAAAAACAGAGGCGAAGGTGACGATAGCCAACCTCAGCGTCAGCCATGTTTTTATTGTTGCCGATATTGTCGACGAGGTTATCATTGGTGCCGACTTTATGATAGCTCATGGTATCAATTTGAATATGGGGCAACAAATAATGGGTTGGCGAAATGTGGAGATACCTCTTGACGTCGGATACAAGCATCAAGTGCACGCCAGAAGGATAGTTGCGGTCGAACAACAAAAACTACCAGCTCAAAGTGAATCACTGTTATGGGCTCGTTTGGAGGGAGATTGTGAGGAGAACCGCTTGTGGGTTGTGGAACCAGCAGAAATACAGACGGATTTAATATCAGCAAAGGCCCTCGTCAAATCCACAGAACAGAGAATAGTCCCGGTGAGAGTGCTAAATCTATCAGGCAACGAAAAAGTCATCTGTAAAAACTCAGAAGTCGGCCAATGTGTTCCAGTAGAGGCGATAATAAACAGCGAACAATCGCCGCAAACTACCGAAATGTCAGCCAAGGATCAAAAGGAGTTTGGTGAAAATGTGGAAAAACGGGTAGCAGGCTTAGCAGCTCCAGAGAGAAATAAAGCCAAAAAGCTGCTAAAGAGGTATGCTTTCGCTTTCGCCACGAACAATAGAAGACAAGGAAGAACAGCTATGGTCAAGCATGAAATTGATACGGGCGAAGCTAGACCAATAAAACAGGCACCCAGAAGCATACCGCTGGCGAAGCGTAATGAGGTTAAAGAGCTAGTCGACGAAATGAGGAGGAGCGGTGTAATCGAACCATCATCGGGTCCGTGGAGCTCACCTGTAGTCTTAGTAAAGAAGAAAGATGGCAGTACAAGATTCTGCGTAGACTACAGGAAGCTGAATGATGTCACCAAAAAGGACAGTTACCCGCTACCGAGAATTGACGACACACTCGACACGCTAGCTGGAACGAAGTGGTTCTCCACATTGGATCTTCAAAGCGGATATTGGCAGGTGGAGATTGCAGACAAGGACAAAGAGAAAACTGCATTCAGTGCGAACGGCGGCTTATGGCAGTTTAAAGTTATGCCATTTGGACTCTGTAATGCTCCGGCCACATTCGAGCGGCTTATGGAACGTGTACTCAAGGGATTGCATTGGAAGACTTGCCTGGTGTACCTCGACGACATCATAGTGATGGGCAGAACTTTCGACGAACACCTCAAAAACCTGGGAGAAGTTCTGCAGCGAATAACAACGGCTGGACTAAAATTAAGCGTAAAGAAATGTGCATTGTTCCAAAAAGAGGTGAAATATTTGGGGCATCTTGTTACAGCAGATGGAATATCTACGGATGAAGATAAAATACGAGCAGTAAAGGACTGGCCTCGCCCCCAGAATCTTCATGAACTACGCAGCTTTTTGGGACTATGCACATACTACAGACGCTTTGTGCCTAACTTTGCTAGCGTGGCTACAAGCTTGCATGAACTCACCAAGAAATCGAAAGCGTATCAATGGGGTGAGTCACAAGAAAAGGCGTTTCAGACACTAAAAGACCTATTGTGTGCTGCACCAGTTTTGGCGTATCCAGTCCCAGGAGAAAAATTCATTTTGGACAGTGATGCTAGCGGATATGGTATTGGTGGTGTACTTTCCCAAGTGGTCAATGGTACGGAGAAAGTAGTAGGCTACTATAGTCGCACACTGTCGAAGCCGGAACGAAATTATTGTGTGACCCGACGTGAACTACTTGCAGTGCTGGAGTGCATAAAACATTATCACAAGTACCTGTATGGCCAACATTTCCTGCTAAGGACTGACCATTCCACACTGAGATGGCTGCTGCAATTTAAGAACCCTGAAGGACAGTTAGCACGTTGGATTGAGCGCCTCCAGACTTACGACTTCAGCATTGAACACCGAAGAGGCATAAAACATGGTAATGCTGATGCTCTCTCACGCCGACCTTGTAATTTGGAGTGTAAACATTGCGTGAAAGCTGAGAAAAAGGAATCCATCGTCGATATCCGGCTAACGCGGATTGAAGACAACGAAGACTGGTCCCAAGCACAAAGGAGTGACCCAATATTGGCGAAGATAATAGCAGCGAAAGAGGAGGATAAACGACCAACAAGAAATGAGATATCCGCAGAAGGTCCTCTTACAAAATCATATTGGGCACTATGGGACAGCTTAAAGATCATAAATGGGTGCCTATATCGACTTTGGGAAAGCGCTGATGGCAAGACCTCATCCAACTTATTGGTAGTGACTTCCTCCAAAATGAAAGATGTGTTAAAGGAGTTCCATAATGGAGCCAGCGGAGGACATCTTGGAGTGACAAAGACGCTGGAAAAGCTAAAACAACGCTTTTATTGGGTTGGATGTCAGCAAGCAGTGGCGGACTGGATAGCAAACTGTACCCAGTGCATTGCAGCTAAAGGTCCAGTAAGAAGAAGTCGAGGTCAGATGCAACAGTATAACTCAGGCGCACCTTTCGAGCGGATAGCGATGGACGTAGCAGGCCCTTTTCCAATCAGCAATGCCGGAAACCGATATGTTCTCGTGGTGATGGACTATTTCAGCAAATGGCCGGAAGTGTATGCCATACCCAATCAAGAGGCGAGCACAATAGTAAGCGTTTTTGTGAACAACTGGGTATGCCGCTACGGGGTTCCAATGGAGCTACATTCCGATCAAGGAAGAAATTTCGAGTCAGCTGTATTCAAGGAAATGTGTGAAGTATACGGTATTAAGAAGACTCGAACGACGCCGCTTCACCCACAGTCTGACGGAATGGTAGAACGGTTTAATCGAACCCTGGAAGAGTACTTGCGGAAAGTAGTGAGCGAGCAACAGAAGGACTGGGACGAACATATTCCGAGGTTTCTACTGGCGTACCGATCTGCAGTCCACGATTCAACATCTAGATCGCCCGCCAAGGTAATTTTTGGAACTGAAATAAAACTGCCCGGTGACTTGGAGTTTGGAGTTAAGCCCGCCACAGAGAGGGATGCCACTGGAAAAGAAGAAAGCCTAAATGAACTTCATCAATTTGTGCGCACCCGAATAAAAATGGTCAGCGATAGAATGAAAGCCAGGTATGATCGTGCAGCAAACACGGAGGGCTTCCATGAGGGACAACTGGTTCTACTATACAACCCAAAGCGGAAGAAGGGATTATCTCCCAAGCTACAAACCAGCTGGGATGGACCGTACAAAATAATTAAACGGTTAAACGATGTCGTTTACAGGATACAGAAAGCTAACAGCCCCCGAACAAAAATGAAGGTCGTACACATAGAGCGACTGGCAAAATATGGGAAAAGAGATAATGAGCCTATTCGGGACGAACAGGCTTAAGTGGGCGGCAGTGTTACGCAAAAACAAACGAAACGACCTAATATCGTTTAACAATAAATAACAATAAGCAAAAGCCACAAAAACAAAGACTATGAGTATGAGGGAGATGGATAACGCAAACGCAACATAAGCGAACGCATAAGAGGCAATGTGTATACAATACACAAATACATCGAACATCTTCAAAATAAACCAACAACAACAAGCAATGAGAACGAAGTACACAAACAACAATACAGTAGCTATAGAATTCTCGAGAATGCGAAACGCGAACCTTCCACTTCGAGAACCATCATCAGACTGAAGAGGTTCACATATAAAAGGGCAAGACAAGGCAGGCAACCAGTCAGTTGTAATTGAGTCAGTCTTGAGTGAAGTTGCGTGTGAACTAAATCAGTCGCGGTTTGAAGATATCGGTTGCAAGCAATAAATTGTAGTAATTATTGTTGTATCGGTTAAGTGTGAACAGTGAGTGGAATAGAAAGTGTGGACAATAAAGAGAGTTTAATTAAAATAAGACACATATTTGTTTTTACTTGGTTTGCAATTAACGAACTCATATTCTAAACGTTTTTAAAAAGGTAAAAACGTAACAATATTTTTGTAATGAAAATGCCATTGCAGTATGTTGTACACTTTATTTTGGCGCGTGAAATTTGGAGTAGATTTTGTTTTTATACCACAACTTTTCCTGTGTTAAGAAATTTTTGTTGTTTTTTTGGTATTAACTAGAGAACTAAATACTGATTTAAAAAAAACAGTATATATTAAATTTAGTGGTAGAGTAAAAAAATGAAATAAAAACAATATTACATAAAATGGTGTTGTACACTGTTTATTGACGTTGACTGTACATATTTATATGTATATATAAAAAAATTAAACTAAATATAAAATGTTAATACGAGTATATAATGCGACTAGACAGACGCATCTTTTTATTCACTTACAACAACTGATTTTCTTCAGCACTCTTTAAGGTACATGTCTGGCTGACGTTAACAAGAAAATATAATGATATAAATAGCAAGTGTTTGCTTCATTAATAAATTTTTTTCTTAAATTCCATTTCAACACAGCTTTTCCGGTTGTGTTTTCACAGTTGCTCGTAAGTTATTCCATTTTTTAATATTAGTATCGCTGTTACGGTCCTGGTTTTGTTAATGAAGTCGTTCTTACTGCAGAAATAGTTTCTAAATTCTATGTACATAAGTATATTTGCATAAATACATTTTTTTTTGTTTCTTTTCTGTGTTATTGTTCCATTTAGTTTTTGTTGTTATTGTTTTCTAGAGTATAATAGACTTACATGAATGGAAATTATGAAAACATGTCTTGTGCTATATTACATTACAAATCACTACGTTTTGTTTAGCTTTCGTATTCGTCTCCTTTTTGAGTTTGTGTTATTAAGATTTTAATGTTTGTCTTTACATGCAAGAAACTTGGTCTCCATGTGTTTGACTGAAAGTTGTGCACAAGTAATCGGAAACTCATTAAAGTTTAGAATGCCGGCTTTGGTATACATGCTGCGAAGAGCATATATTGCTTAAAGCATTTACTATCAACCAAAACAGGAGATTAACTGAATAAAAACACACAAAAAAAACTTCTTAAAATTATCAAAAGACTTCAATCTGTTTTGTTTGTAAATTTAAATTTTCAGTAAAATATAGAAAATGCATACCATATCATACGTAAAGCTGCCTTATATACAAGGATATATTGTATTTATTGTATGTTTACTCTCATAAATCTTAGATCTAAACTAATATAATTTGCTAACACCAGGCATTACCATCGCCGTAAATTTCATTTTTATAAAACGAACGTTGCTAAGTTGCGTGTCAATGGACTCGACTGGTATAGAATTTCTTATTGGGTTCTTTACAACATACTTTTTTAATTAAAAAAATTCTAATAATTTGATGCCGGTGTGGAGTATTACAACGCATCTGATGCCTTCCCTACTACTAATCACTTGATTCAACCGAATTTTGAATTTGGAAACATTACGCAGGATGATGTTGTTGAGAGCATTTTAGGCGTTAGGTCTAACTCCATCGGAAGTGATAGAATTGATCCCAAATTTATAAAATTAATTTTGCCATATTACATCATCTACTTTTCCTGCAATGTGGAAAAGTGCCAAGATAATACCTGCGCATACTTGTCATACTTATCGAAAATTTTCGAGAAATTAATTTAAAAGCAGATGGCCAAATAGTTGTATGGCAATGGCTTGCTTTCTGAGAGACAGCCTGGTTTCAGACCTAATCACAGCTGCATTTCTGCGCTCATTGATGTTTCGCAAGTCGCGATTAAGTGCGGATGACAATATGACATCATTTTTGGTTTTACTCGATCATTCTAAAGCATTTGACACCATTAATCATACTATTCTCTGCCAAAAGTTAAAACACATGCCATTCTTCGAATACTGCTGTCATGCTAATGTCGTCGTATTTACGGGATAGAAGTCAATTTATGTATCATGATAGTATTAAATCAAACAAGGCTCGATTCTTGGTCCACTTTAATTTTATTCAATTTATTCTAATGATCTGCCAACTAAGTTGAAGTTTTGCAAGGTACATATGTACGCAGATGATGTTCAGTTGTACATTAGCGCAATATTTTACTCCGTTTAATATTCTACTGTAGGAGCAGGCTCAAGGTCACTTAATAGAGTATTGCTCGATATCTTTATGGTCGCACAAGGTACAGTAGAATATCTGAGTTCTCATATAAAATCTATAATACATTTTTTGAAAATTTGTTAAAATGCCGTACTCTGGTATACCTCCATAAAATCATATATATTAGGAAACCCCATTATTTGTTCAGTAGATTAGTTTTTTCAAGATCTAATAGAGGCTTGAAAATTAATAGCGTTAGATACCGTAAACAAATATCTGGGAGACACTTTTAGACCAATGCAATTCATCTCTGGAATCAACTCCCGAACAACATACAGTTACTAAGCAATGCTAAGCATTTCAAGACTGCAATTATTAATTTTTTGAATGAGCAATAATGTACAAATGTAATTAATTAATCATATTTTTTTAATATAATTATAAATTTTTGTTTTAATAATATTTGTTGTTAATTTATTTTTAAGGTTATTATTTTTGTAATTTCCTATATCCTTAGCAGTACTATTAAGTAAGATGTTATCTTTTTGTACCGTATTTACGCCTGAATGAATAAATAAATAAATAAATATTGTTACGCAGATCGAAACGATCGTTTCACATAAGAACAATAAACAAAAGCTACCAGTTACACTAACACATATGTACATCGAACCATACATAAACCAACAATAACACCAGTATGAGTATGAGAGAGATGGATAACGCAAACGCAACAAGAGGCAATGTGTATACAATAGAGATGAGCGATTTGTGATTTAATCACGGTGATTGATAATTCACTGGTAACCACAGTGATTGAAATTGCCAAATAACAGGTACTAATAATGTCGTTCTTTCAAAATTGTTACATACTCAAATTTATTTCATTTTGTTTTGATTATTTACTTTTGTCTTTTATACATGAACTTTCTGTGAAACTTAATTGTCAAACTTCATATAAAAAAAATTACATTAAAAATAATAACATTGATGACACCACCAGTGTTGCCACGAAAAAAAAATATTGTAACCAACATTTGTGAAAAAAAATCACCAAATAAGAAAAAATATAACCAAAACTAAATTCGCAGTTTTTTTATTTTATTTTTTTCAAATTTAAATTACAATTAATACAACAGAGTAAGAAAAGAAACAAAAAATAACAAAATAAAATTTTAGTCTTACTAATTAATACATTTCTACAAACAAAACAAAAGCTCTTTTTATAAGAAAAAGAAATAACCAAAACCGGAAAAATCTACACATTGAACAAAAAAATAACCAATTTTGGTTAGAAATAACCAAATACGGCAACACTGGACACCACTTTGATTTTGTTTACTAGTCTTTTCGTAGTATGTATCTAGTTGTCTCTTTCTTACGACTTAATAAAATACGTTATTGTCATTATTGTATTATTGGAATACTGTGATCACAATCACTGTTTTAAAGAACAGTGATTAACAAATCACGTTCACTGAGAACAACGTTTTTCAAAAATCACTGGATCGCTCATCTCTAGTATACAATACACACTAACAAATACATCGAACATCTTCCAAATAAGCCAACAACAACAAGCATGAGGGATAAACAAGTAAGCAAGCGCAACAACAAGTAATGCAGTCGCCATAGAGTTTTCGAAAGTGCGAAACCGCGAACGTTCTTCTTCAAGAACGTTCGATGTACTGTTCGTGTTGGACTATAAAAGGGCAAGACAAAGCAGACGAGTGAGTCAGTTATAATTGAGACAGCCTTACGTGAAGTTGCGTGGGAACTAATCAGTCGCGGTGTGAAGACAAGTTGCGTGCGAAGTAAAAAGTCGTGGTTCGAAGATATCCGTTGTGAGCAGTATAGCGAATAGTTGTGTGTGAATAATAGTGAACAAGCAATAAATTGTAGTAATTATTGTTGTGTCGGTTAAGTGTGAACAGTGGCACATAAGAAAGTGTGGACAATAAAGAGAGTTTAATTGAAATAAGACACATATTTGTTTTTCCTTGGTTTGCAATCAACGAACTCATATTTAAACGTTTTTAAAAAGGTAAAAACCTAACAATATTTAATCTTTGTAAATTTCTTGTATAAAAGAGAAAAAGGTTTTAAACGATAATTCTACATGAAAAATCATTTTAGCATTTATTTTTTTAATTCGGTCAATTTTCCTTCTGGAAGATGCATCTTTCGAGGAAAGTACATCATTGAAATTAAAAACAAACTATGGCGAATGTGTACTAAAGTGTCTTAAAAATTTTATTCACTTTTCACGTTTTCATTCCTTTGATTTATGAAATTAACTCTCCTTAGTTTTTTTCCACATTTAAGACCTCAATGGCAAGTGAACCAATTTTGCTGTAATCCATCGCATGTAGTACATACAGTGAACAGCAAAAGTCTTAGTACTCCAATATATTTTGACAAAAAAAAAAATTCCCTACAGGCTTAATACTGTTACGAAAATGGAAATGGTGTTGTTAAAATAATAAGCAAAAGCTCCAAAAACAACACAATGGACTTGAACATGTATAAAATGATAAACAAAAGCTCCAAAAATAAAACAATGCAGTTGTTCACGTGATCAACAAATGAGTAAGCATGTAGCAACAAAAAACCAACAAGCTTGTTTACAAGATCGATGAATGAACAAAAATATAGCAACAACGTCCGTGTATAAAAAAATATAGCAGAAAGACAAACAAACAAAACAACAACAACTCTGCCTGGACAAAAGTAAACAAGATACACGAACAACAAAAATGGAAACAAGTTGTTTACATTTTTGGATTGCTCCCGAAGGTCGTCATCATCCTTCAAGGGCATTCATCACGCTGTTGATCGAATGATATAAAAGGCAAGATAAAGCGAGCAACGATGATTCAGTTAGAATTCAGTCAGCCGTGTATGAAGACACGTTAATCTCGGAGTTCGAGTGAAGTTAGTCGTGTGACGACGTCGCGTTGAATTGAGTGAGAATTCAACCAGTGGTGTGTGAAGATACGAGATCGAGTTATAATCCAGTCAGACTTATGTGCAGACAAGTTGCGTGAAGAAAACAGTTGTTAGTGTGGTGCTTACAAAAAAAGGTTGTGAGCAAAGAAGAATAACTAACAAGTGTTGTTGTTGCTTATAAAAAAGGTTATAAGCAGAGAAATATCACGAACAAGCACATATTGAGAAAGTTATCATTGTATACGTAGAATAAGTTCGAACAGTGGCACAAAAGTTGTGCAGATAATAAAGAATTGATTGAAAAACAAACACAGATTTATTTCTATTTTATTTGCAATCTACGAACTCATATTTTTAACGTTTTTAAAAGGTAAAAACGTAACAATACACTTCCAAAAAGTCTCGGTATGACTTTAAGGGAGTATTTAGGAGATTATTTGAAAGATTGGCTACGTAACCGCTAAACCTCAAACAAAAGTCAACCGAAAAACTTGCTCATGGTGCCACCAGAAAACACTAACCAAAACTTGAACATTCAATTCCGAATGGGTACTTGACCTTAAGGGATATTCTACTAAATACAAGGGATAACGTTTTCATATATTAGGCCTTTGAATTTTAAATTTACTCAGGGTTCTCCTTGGGGGTACCTATGAAATCATCTGAAATGTTTCCTTATTTTTCTCTTGTTTTATGAAAAACATAAAAAAAATGTTTGTTTTATAATAAAACAGAAATAAGTTGATAAAATAAATATGAAAATCTTAATATTTTAAACAAACTGTTCATGAAATTGACAAAAAATATAAGACTTTTGCTGTCCACTGTATGTATGCAAATAAAATAAAAAAATATACTACTATTAATATTAAATTAATACATAAAATGTTTTAGAAATGAACAGCATTTTATACAATTTTAAAAAATAATAATACTTGAGAAAAGGACAAGCACATAATTCTATTATTGGCAATATATATTTATAATCCTTGCTTCTTTGGCATTAAATAGGCGAGTCGTTTTAAATACAAATTTCTATACACTTAATGGCTTTATGAATGAAACCAAACCGTACTTGAGTGAAATGAATGATAAAAATTAATGACATGAAAGACCTTAAAATAGTTTGAAGTGTTTACTTAAAGTATAACAAGATAATTGGGTACTATGTCAGTCAGTCCATATGTTCGCACACAAGTTATCCTACATATGTAATATAATGAAAAGCATAAACAGTCTTCTGTTCGAAAAAAATTTTAAAACTTTATAATACATGGATAACGTTTAACAAATATGAAACTTTATGAAACACATGTATGTAGAAATAATAAATAATGTTCACAACATTAAATCTTAAAGTTTTTCTTTTCCAATAACTTATTAATATTTTTATAACTTTCTTAGTGCTCTTTGAAAATTCTAATATGTATGTATGTAATATTCGTTGTTAACGTTGTATTCTCTTATGTTCCTCAAAAATCTGTCATTCGGAGACGACTTTAAACTGTAGGTCCCGCCACCCATATATAAAATTAACACAGCCAGTATGGGTGTTATGAGAAGCAAGGTCGTAATCCTGACTGAAGGGTGGAAATGACTCATTATGTACAATTATGATCAGAAAAATATTCTAAAAATCAAATAACAGAAGCTTGATATTTCTACTGTGAAACTTTGGAGAGAGGTAATTACTCAAGTTCTTGTAGATTCAGATTGTAGGCCTTTTTTTCGAATGCCTTACACTATGCGTAGTAACCCTACGTATTATTAAAAATTTCTCTTAAAATTTTATTATTTGCTCAAATACTTAAATTTATATTTGTATGTTACCAATCAATTTTGAATATTTTTCAATATCAACGAATTCCTTTGGATCTCTACCAAATACCACGTATGATTAAATTTAATTTTTATTCTATTGTAAACAACGGTCATACGTTGCGGTGTATCATTTTCGATTCGATTTTCTAGAATTACTTAACTTAAGTACGAATTCCCATTAATTCCATGAATATTTTAAAAATATGAAAAGAGAAAATGAAATTTCTTTTCTAACTTTATCGAGATTTCTGATATAGATTTTCTAAATAAGTAAATAGTAAGGAGATCAAATGGAGTGAAATATTTGTTCTTGAGAAACCGTGGCACGTAAAAGCTTATTTCGACAATTGAAAACCATGTTGTTTCCACCGAAAATCACAATGAATTTTCATACCCAAAACTGACTCCCCAATATTAAAACCTCTTATAACATGGATGGATTTTTCAAGCATTAAAATCGATCCTAATTCTACGACAATATTTGGGTTACAAGTACAAGATAATTAATAAAAATATGAAATAGGGTCGTAGAGTAAAACCTTGCGGAACCCCTGGATTTACCCTGAACTCATCTAGTGGAATACTGGAATTTCCGATCGCAGAAAGCTGTCAACTTTATGTGGTCGTATACAAAGAATAAATGAATGCAGTTATAACTGAAAATAAAACAACATACACCCGGTTCTTCATCTTTATAATTTTCCAACGTTTCTGTTTTGTGGTTGTAAAATCTATCCTTCGTGGTTGTAAAATGTTTAAAGAAACTTGTGAACTTCACAGATATTTAAGTCATTGATAGCAATTAAATAAATTTAATTCCTATTTTGTTTACTCATTAACTTCTTTAATGACTCAATACGTAACATGATTATTCGATTTCATAAGGGAAGAAAATTTAAATAAGTATGTAGCCCTGAATATATATTGTTACGAAAATGGAAATGGTGTTACATCGTTTAACATTAAAATGATAAACAATAGCTACAAAAACTATGGTCGTGTTTACATGATCAACAAATAAACAAAAATATAGCAACAACATCAGTATAAAAAAGGATAAACAAGAAAACAAACAGGCAACAACAACACTGCCAGGAGAAACGTAAACAAAATACACAAACAACAATAACGTAAATAACATGTTTACATTTGTTGAACTGTGTTCAACATATTTTTTTTTTATTGTAAACATATTGTGAATTATTTATTTTATTTTTTCTTAATTTCTTATTATTCTTCTCAATTTCTTATACTTAATCTCTTATACTTATAAGCTCATGTACCTCTGTTATATATTTGAATTCCCCATGTCTAACTGATAATGAATCTTACATATATACTTAATTTTCGTTATGTATTTTATGAAATCAACCTTTCTTAAAACCTTTTATTAATTTTTAAAGTTAGTTGATTAGTAGATCTAAAACAGCCAAGAAGTTTAAACAAAAAACCCTCAGCTTTCTTACTTCTTTGGGGGATATATATATTCAAGAGGAATATATATATCCCAATCTTGCTCGTCAACTCATCCTTTGTTAGACCTTAGGAGTTTAGTTGACTCCTAGAGACTACAAAATTGGTCCATCGACAAGTCCTAGCGTTCTAGGATTGTGATTTGAATCAGTGGCACAAGGTCCACTAGACACAACAGGCGGTTATGCGTCACCAGCATAAACCCCAATAAACGTAGAGTGGCATAAAGTCCACTAAACATCAAAGGCGAATGTGCGCTACAAGCATCAATCCCAACAACCGTGAAGTGGCATAAGATCCACAGGTTACACCAAGGCTTATCATCAAACCCAAGAAACGTAGAGTGGCATAAGGTCCACTAAACATCAAAGGCGATTGTGCGTTCCCAGCATCAATCCCAACAACCATCAAGAGGAAAAGAGACAAAAAGTCAAACAACCATTATCAAAATCTACAGAAATTAAAAGGAGAAGATCGATCATCAACAAATTCATCCCCAGGAAAAAAGAGACAGGAGGTCAATCATCAACAAATTCATCCCCAGGAAAAAAGAGACAGGAGGTCAACCATCAACAAATTCATCCCCAGGAAAAAAGAGACAGGAGGTCAATTATCAACAAATTCATCCCCACGAAAAAGGTTGAATCAAGGGCACTGGCGGAAATTATCATAAAAAAGATAAGTACAATACAACAAGTGCAGAAAATCAAAGGTCACAAGTGTCAATCAAGGGCATTTGAAAGGTAAGAGAACAAGAGGTATGTACGGTACAGTAGTTGTTGCTTTGACTTAAAAAATCTCTAAGAGAACAGTGTAGGAATTTAAAGAAAGAAAAAAGGAAAAAAAAACAAATATATACACAAATATATATGTACGTTAAAAAAGTAAAAAACCGGTTTTCATAACAACAAAAAGTAAAATAAAAAACACCAATAATATCAAAGGACAAAAAAGGTCAGTATCACGCGATTGTGATAGACATACGAAAATACCAACAAAATTAAAAACGCATAAAGGGCAACGGTAAACGAAAAAACACCAGTTTCAAAAATACGCATAATAAGCTTCTAGTAAATTCCACAAGACAACAAAAAACAAAAAGAATTAGAACGACATTGAAATGAAACAACATAGAAAAACATAAATCATCAATATCAACTGCATACAAAGAGAACAAAACTCTACACATTACAACGGGAAACATCAAAAAGATAAAGAAAAAAAGAAAACAACAAAAATTCAATGTTTCAAATGATCGTCGTTTCGCATGTTTCAATTCGCATCTCCATTGCAATGCGCCTACGCAAACGATTGACAAAATTTTTGTGTTCATTGATATAAAGTTAGTCGGCGCGGCAAGTTCAAAGGAACAGAAAAAAAGTGAGAAAAAAAAACAGTGAGAATAAAATAAAAACAGTGAAAGAAAAAAAAAACAGTAAGAATAAAATAAAAACAGTGAGAATAATAAGACAGTGAAAAACCAAATAAAAAGACAGTAAAAAAAAAAGACAGTGAAAAAGAAAAAGAACAAAATTTTTGAGAAGACAAAAAAAAGTGAATTAAACCAAAATCAGTGACGGGAAAAAGAACAAACAGCAAATAAAATTTTTTTTAAAGTGAAGTGCAAAAATTTCTTTTTAAATTTTTTATAATTTTTTTTAAATAAACAGAACAGAATAAATAGTGAACAAAAATAATTAGAATTATTTCCCAAAAAATTAAAACAAAATTTCTTTCTCAAAAAACAATAAACAGTGGAAAAAAAATAATTAAAATTATTTCACAAAAAATAAAAACAAAATTTCTTTCTAAACAAAAATCAAAAACAGTGAACAATAATAATTAAAATTATTTCGCAAAAAATAAAAACAAAATTTCTTTCTAAATTAAAACAAAAATCAAAAAGGAAAAACAGTGAACAAAAATAATTAAAATAAAAACAAAATTTCTTTCTAAACAAAAATCAAAAACAGTGAACAAAAATAATTAAAATTATTTCACAAAAAATAAAAACAAAATTTCTTTCTAAATTAAAACAAAAATCAAAAAGGAAAAACAGTGAACAAAAATAATTAAAATTATTTCACAAAAAATAAAAACAAAATTTCTTTCTAAACAAAAATCAAAAACAGTGAACAAAAATAATTAAAATTATTGCACAAAAAATAAAAACAAAATTTCTTTCTAAACAAAAATCAAAAACAGTGAACAAAAATAATTAAAATTATTGCACAAAAAATAAAAACAAAATTTTTTTCTAAATTAGAACAAAGTAGCAAAAATTTCTTTTTAAATTTTTTATAATTATTTTTAAAATAAACAGAACAGAATAAACAGTGAAAAAAAAATAATTAGAATTATTTCCCCAAAAATTAAAACAAAATTTCTTTCTCAAAAAAAATAAAATCAAAAAGAAAAAACAGTGAACAAAAATAATTAAAATTATTTCACAAAAAATAAAAACAAAATTTCTCTCTAACAAAAATCAAAAAGGAAAAACAGTGAACAAAAATAATTAAAATTTTTCCATAAAAACCTACAGTAAGTACAAAAGACAGTGAATAGGAAGAATTAAACAAAAGGAATAAAGATTAAAGGAAAAAATTTCGTTGAAAACCAGATCAAATTTAAAATAAAAGTCAAATTTTTTTTCACCATCAACAAACTCTTCTCGCGGGAAAAGAACGGGAAGGCAAAGATTAACGGTAAGTCAACTGTTTGACAATATTTTTATTTGGAATGTTTCTTCTCTCTAACTTCAAAGTCATTGAATTGTCTGAAATTTAAAAAATTATTCCGGATAAGTCGCTAAATTAAATTTTATTGGTAGTCGACATCTGTGAATGATTTATACTCCGCGCGGGAATTTCGTACGCAAGTTATAATTTTTTTTGTATATTTTCTTCAAGTTCAAATTTTCCGCACAATGTCGGTGAAACGAAGGTGTAAATTCGATATACACCAATTAACGGCGTTGTGTGCCGAGTTTGATAATGTAAGCGAGGAGGATCAGACTCCAGCGTTTCTTCAAGTGAAACATGACGAGTTGGAGCGACGGTGGGGCAGGCTTATGGAAAGCTATGAAGCATTTGTAATGGACGAAAAAAGTGAGGTTAGTGACGACTTCAAGGATGGAGTCTCACTACAATACGAAGCAGCGGCACAAATGTACCAAAATTTGAAAGCGAAACTAATGGACCAGATGGCGAACAAATCGATAGCGGATCAAAGCGCAATGAATCAAACGGAAACAACAGTCGTTCGGCAATCAAGGTCCGGTTTAAGGTTACCCCCATGTGACATGCCAATCTTCGAAGGTGGTTATACTAATTGGCCGGAATTTAGGGACATGTTCACATCGTTAGTGTTAGGAAATAAGGACATATCCCAAGTCGAAAAACTGCAATACCTGCGAACAAAAGTAAGGGGGGAGGCTTACCAAATCGTGAATCAAATCTTTTCACGATTTGGTAAGCCTCCCCCCTTACTTTTGTAAGGTTGGACAAAATTTTGAATTAGCTTGGGAAGCCCTTCAGAGTCGGTATGAGAACCCAAGAATTTTAGTCAACCAACAGATAAAACACATTCTGTCAATCCAAACTGCTCAGAACGAATCCTCTAGATCAATACGATTAATAGTAGACACCATAGATGAAAAAATCGCTATTTTGAAAACCTGTAACATCAACGTTTCTTCGTGGGACCCTATCTTGACTTATATTTGCTCTTCAAAGTTGCCGGAAAATACCCTACGGGCATGGGAAAATTCTCTCAAAAATCATAAGGAAATGCCCTCATGGAAAGACATGAGCAATTTTCTGAAAGGAAGGATCGAGATGCTGGAAACTGTTTTCGATATGAAGAAACCAAATTGGAAAGAAAATTTAGGTTCAAAGTCGAACGCATTTCACTCACAAGCGGATGCAAATAGGGGGAAATTTAATTGTAGAAAATGTAATGGAAATCACCCATTAAAACAATGTCAGAAATTTTTAGAATTATCCGTAAAAGACCGAATAAAATTTGTATATGCTAACAAATATTGCGCCAATTGTTTTTCTCCTAATCATTTTAAATCTAAGTGCCTCAGTAAAGTTCTTTGTTTTCGCTGCAAAAGAAAACATCACACTTTACTTCATGTAGACGATGGAAACACTCGAACACTTAAGGATGTCTCTCCACGGAATGAGGAAACCGTTTCATACAACACCCATGTAATTAGTAAGGGAAAAGCAAAATCAATTCCTTTTTATCTAGGTTCCTTTCCGCATGAACGCACAACAATTTTACCTACGGCTCTAATCTATGTACAACAAGCAGGTGAACTATTCACTGTTCGGGCGCTACTCGATACGGGATCCGAAAAGAGTTTCGTATCCTCAAAAGTTCAGCAGCAACTGGCAATTCCTGTGGAAGCATACCACACTAGGATTTCTGGTCTAGGAGGAACGGTAGTAGGACGGTCAAAAGGAATATGCACTCTCACCTTGCGAACGAAAAGGTCCGATTTCTCAATCACAATTAAAGCAATAGTCGCCCCAAAATTAGCTCATTTTCTACCCAGTTGTCCCATACAAAAAAACCAATCTTCCAGATATAAAGGATTTAGATTTAGCAGATCCTTATTTTTACAAACCTGGTCCAATAGATCTTATTATAGGAAGCGATTATTTACCCTTCATCAACCTAAATGGTATAAAATCGAACATCGAGAACACGTTAGAGGCAAGGGAATCCCACTTTGGATGGTATTTGTCAGATCCTGAACCCAGTCACACGTATAATTCATTTTCTACCTTAGTCACATCGGAAGAAGAAACGGCTTTACAGGAACAAATGAAAAGATTTTGGGAATTAGAGGAGGTAGAAAAGGAAAAGGTTGACTCAGAACATGATATATATTGTGAAAATTTTTATAAAAATACTGTTGAACGTCAACCAGAGGGAAGGTACATGGTTAGACTACCTTTTAAAGAAAATTACCCCTCGGAAATCTTTTTGGGTTCATCAAAATGTTCGGCTTACGCACAATATCTTCAGATGGAAAAGAAACTGGATAAAAATCCTGAGCTAAAGGCTCAATATCAACAAGTCCTTCAAGAATATATTGATTTAGGTCACATGGAAGAAGTGACTCATCATGAACCTTCAACGACCAAACATTTCTCTTTTTTCCTACCACATCACGCAGTTATTCGTCCAGAAAGCAAATCCACAAAAGTACGTGTTGTATTCAACGCATCGAAGAAAACGTGTAGTGGATTTTCATTAAACGATGTTTTATATCAAGGACCAGCCCTTCAAGGAGACCTCATGCAAATCATTTTGTCATGGAGATATTATAAATATGTATTCACTGGTGACGTTCAAAAAATGTATCGCCAAATTTTTGTTCACGAAGATGATAGACCTTATCAAAAAATTTTGTTTCGAGTTAAACCAAATGATTCAGTAAAAGTTTTTCAGTTAAAAACAGTAACCTTTGGAGTTAATAGCGCACCGTATTTAGCACTAAGAACACTTCTTGAATTAAGCGAAGATTGTAAGGAAACCCACCCATTAGCGTCTTCAATTCTTAAGGAAGAAATCTACGTAGATGACGTTTTATCAGGAGGACATAATTTGGAAGAAGCACAGGAAAAACAAATGCAGCTTTCTAAAGCATTAATTTCGGCCGGTTTCCCCTTGAAGAAGATAACCAGCAATCACCATGATCTTTTAGAAAATTTTGCCCGGGAAGATCTTCTAGAAGAAGATTTTTTGAAATTTGAAAACTCTAGCTCATTGAAGACCTTAGGCATACGTTGGAATGCCAAGGAAGATATATTTTACTACGTACCGGAAACAATAGGAGTTTCACCGTCCACTACCAAACGACAAATTTTGTCGACAATAGCTAAGTTATTTGACCCCCTAGGCTGGTTAGGACCCATTGTTATTGTAGCTAAACTTACTATGCAGGAGCTATGGGAATGCAAATCGGATTGGGATGAAGATATACCACCGAAGATATTGGAAACATGGAATATCTTTTCGACTAATCTGCCACAAATTTCAACCATTAAAATAGCTAGATGGGTAAATTTCTCCCCTCGATACCAGGCTCAAATTCATGGGTTCTGTGATGCATCGGAAAGGGCATATTGTGGAGCAGTTTATTTGAGAGTCTCTACTCCTAAGGGAGAAATTTTTTGTAATTTATTAGTTGCGAAAACTAAAGTTGCGCCTTTAAAAAAGATAACTATTCCACAACTCGAGCTCTCTGGAGCATTACTATTATATAACTTAACGAAAAGCTTGATAAAAAGATTAAAATTCCCCTATGAACTATTTCTCTATACCGATTCCTCGATTGTCTTGGGCTGGCTGCAGAAACCTCCGCATACTTTGAAAACTTTCGTAGCCAATCGCGTTAGTCAGATCACCCAGCTTGATCATTGGAGATACGTGAAGACAGATGAGAATCCCGCCGATCTTGGAACTCGAGGATGCACTCCTCAGGAACTTTCGGAAAGTAAATTATGGTGGCACGGTCCTCCATGGCTAAGTCAATCCCCTGACTGTTGGCCCAAACCTCGTACTTTTGACCCAACTGATTTAGAATCCCGAAACATATCAAATTTTCATGTGCAAACCCAACAGGAAGATGTTTTGAGTGAATTTTCATCATTTCCCAGAGCCCTAAGAATTCTCAGTTATCGCTTTCGCTTCATTAATCGTCTTTTGAAACGTCCATATGAGACACAGAAACACATCACCTTCGAGGAAATACAATTTGTGAAAAATTTCGTAATTTTGAATTCACAACAAACTCATTTTAATCAACCCATAAGTCGGAAAAGTCGCATAATTTCTCTCAATCCCTTTCTTGATCAAGATGGACTACTACGCGTAGGAGGCAGACTCAATAACTCAGGATTAAGTTTCAACGAGCAACACCCTATCATAATTCCGGAAAAATCGTCATTGGCCAAACTTCTTATCGGTTATACACATCAAATTTTACTTCACGCGGAACATCACGTAATGCTAAGAGCAGTTCGACAGGGTTTCTACATTCCGCGGTTGAAAAACCTTATTAGGCAGTGTGTCCGAACCTGCAAAACCTGTACAGTTTACAAGCACAAAGTACAAGAGCAAATAATGGGCGCGCTTCCCCGTGAGAGAGTTACATTTTCTTTACCCTTTACTTATACCGGAGTGGATTTTGCCGGTCCCTTCACCTTAAAGGCCTCCAATTTGCGGAATGCAAAACTTTTGAAAGGATACGCAGCAGTTTTTGTTTGTTTTTCTACACGAGCAGTTCACCTTGAAGTCTGCTCGGAATTATCAACAGATGCGTTTCTTGCCTGTTTCACCAGATTTACCAGTCGTAGAGGTCTACCAAAAACAATGTTTTCCGACAACGGCAGAAATTTCTTAGGCGCTAAACATTCGCTGTTAACGACCCACCAAAACTTTATAAAAAATGCGGAAAAATCGCTTATCGAGAAATATGGCACACATGGGTTTAGCTGGACATTTATTCCACCATATGCACCCCACATGGGCGGCCTCTAGGAGGCCGCTGTCAAAAGTATGAAATCTCATTTAAAAAAGGTAACCGGCAACCTATCATTCACTTTTGAGGAATTCTATACCATACTTACACGCATCGAGGCGATATTGAACTCTCGTCCAATTTCCCCTTTGTCAGAAAACCCCAACGAACTCCTTCCCTTAACCCCAGGTCACTTCCTAAGAGGCGCTCCGCTCGTAGCTGTTCCAGAATCACTTACAAACCCCTCTGTGGAAAACATATCCTTCATGAGACGCTGGGATAGACTTAAAGCCATACAACAGGTATTTGCTCGTCGCTGGAAAAATGAATACATCACCGAGTTACAACGTAGAAACAAATGGAGGATAGAAAAGGACAACCTGAAGGAAAACGATTTCGTCCTCGTTAAAGAAGATCTGCTACCAGCTACTGAGTGGCGACTTGGTAGGGTAAAAAATGTTATTTGTGGTACAGATCAAAAAGTTCGCGTTGCCGAAGTACTGACCAGTAACGGCTTGATTAAACGTCCTATTGTAAAACTTTGCAAGTTACCTATTGAATCTATCACTCACTGTAAATCAAATTAAACATTTCATTTATAATTCATTTATAATTCCACCTAGAACACGATCTTAGAGATTTAAGTCAAACTATATGCTATTTGTATTGTGCACATTTTCTTTGTTTTCTCTTTACAGACCATCATGCTCAATAAACCCCGATGTAAATTGTGTCGACGCAACCATCCGCTAAAGTATTGCGTTCAGTTCCAGGTAATGGCCCCAGCACAAAGAGAGCACATGTTAAGCAACACGGCTACTGCCTCAACTGTTTCGCACAGAGCCACGATCGGTTCTGGTGCGAATCAGCAAACCGATGTAGAATATGCGTAGCTAGGCATCATACTATGCTTCACGAGGAAGGTAGAGAAAAGGCTGCGTCTAGTTTCGAAGAGGGCCCAGCACTAAATACCCCCACCGATCTTCCCATTAGGCGGGACCGAGGGTTAATCCCACCATTGATCAAGGTAAACTTGATATATAATGATGTTCCCAGGGCAGCCACCTTCCTCCTGCAAGCCTCAACCAATTGCAGCTTCCTCATGAAGGCTAAAGCAAAAGAATTTCCCGAACTACGTTAATGCGCCAATTTATGCTGCAAAAATATGACCGCACCGAGCCGACGCTGCCCCGAGCACAGAACTCTGAATTCGGATGGGTGATTCATGAGAAATGGACGGGATGCAGTTGTCATTGAAGGAGCCCGGAGAATGTTGAACTGTGTTCAACATATTTTTTTTTATTGTAAACATATTGTGAATTATTTATTTTATTTTTTCTTAATTTCTTATTATTCTTCTCAATTTCTTATACTTAATCTCTTATACTTATAAGCTCATGTACCTCTGTTATATATTTGAATTCCCCATGTCTAACTGATAATGAATCTTACATATATACTTAATTTTCGTTATGTATTTTATGAAATCAACCTTTCTTAAAACCTTTTATTAATTTTTAAAGTTAGTTGATTAGTAGATCTAAAACAGCCAAGAAGGCAATAAATTTTAAGTTTAAACAAAAAACCCTCAGCTTTCTTACTTCTTTGGGGGATATATATATTCAAGAGGAATATATATATCCCAATCTTGCTCGTTAACTCATCCTTTGTTAGACCCTAGGAGTTTAGTTGACTCCTAGAGCCTACAACATTTATAGAGATTTCGCGAGGGCAAAGTCACTCTCCTTCAAGAGCATTAATCAGACTGTTTACCCTGCGATATAAAAGGCAAGACAACGCAGGCAACGGGATCAGTAAAAATTCAGTCAGTCTTGCGTGAAGACGCGTTTCGTGTAAAGGGAATAATTGTGGTTTGAAGATCTCCACTATAAAGATCGGGCGATCATTTGTTATTGTTTACACAAACGAGTGTAAAGCAGAATAAAAAACAAAGCAATTGTTGTTGTTTACATCAAGTTGTGAGCAGTGACACACAGAATTGTGCGAACAAAAAAGAATTAATTTAAAACTAAACACAAATTAATTTTTATTTTTATTTGCGATCTACGAACTCATATTTTAAAGATTTTTAAAAAGTAGAAACGTAACACTATCAACAATAGTGCATTACTGGGTCGTTTTTTTCGAATTTTTGAGTTTTTAGTTTCGCTTTATTTGAATCAGTTTCTCATGCTTCAAAGTGTATTGAATACATTGCGGAAACTGAAAGGTATCAAAATGAAAAAGTTTTATGTCGGTCCCAAAAAAATAAGCGTTGTTTTAAAAATAAAAATTGTCTCACACTCTCTTCTTTCTCCTGTAACAATCTTTCCGTGATTCTAACACAATGCACTGCATGAGTTGCAGTTATCTGCTGAGTGTTGGTCACAATGTGATTTTATCGTGTATACATACTGTACATTACTGTGAACTTCTAACTTCTTTAGCTGTAGCGCTCTAGGTATCGCTGCTACGTGTCTCATAAAGTCAACTCAGAATGTATTTATTTAAACGTTTTCATAGAAAAAACCTGAAATACAGTGAACTCGCTAAAATGTGAAGACTTGAAAGTGTGAACGTCTCAGAAACGTGAACAAATTTATTTTTCCACAGAGTATTCTAAAACGTGAACAAAATCTGAAAGCTCTAAAACGTGAACACTTTTTTATTTTTTGCTTTTTTAATCTGTTTTTAAATTGTGAAATCTTTAGAAATTCACGATCAAATTAAAGAAAATGATCGTGGTTTTAACACCATTGACGCATGGCTTCAAAAATTTAAATAAAGGTTTGGTGTTCGCCTTCTTAAAATTTGCGGAGAAAAACATTCTGCGCAGTCGCAACATGTTGAACCACTTAAGGAAAAGTTAAAAGCAAAAATGGAAGAAACCTCTCTTTGTGAAGATCAGCCTTATAATGCTGATGAATCCGGTTTATATTGGAAGCAGTTGCCATATAAAACATATTTGTCATCACTGGAGAAAAGTGCTCCAGGCGCAAAGATGGAGAAACAACGATTAACTTTCACGGGCTGTTCAAATGCTGTGGGGACTTACAAACTTAACTTAATTTACTGGTAATTGGGAAATCTAAAAATTCACGAAGTTTAAAAAACTTTACTTGTCCAGTGAATTACAAATTCTCCAAGTCAACATGGATGGCATGTAAAATTTTGTATGACTGGTTTTATCAATGTTTTGTTAAAGAGGTAGACTTTAACTGACAAATTTAAAAATGAAAACCTTGTTATAATTTTTGTCCTTAGGTTACAGAGTTCTTGACTAAAAAGGGGCTACCGGTAAACGCCCTTCTGTTAATAGACAATGTCCCTTCACATCCGGCTGAATCCCAATTGATTTCTGATGACGGATTCATTTGTGCAATGTTTTTGTCACCCTACGTCACATCGTTAATTCAGCCCTTGGACAAGAATGTTTTTAAAATAACAAAACTGTATTATAGAAACAGTCTCTTGGCATTAGTGGCTGGAAAACAAACAGAATTGCTAAATTCTATTAAGATGTTAACTATAAAAGATGCAATTAATCTTTTGGACTCAACATGAAGTAGAATTTCAAAACAAATTTTAAACAATTGCTGGAAAAGTATTTGAAATTTAGTTTCGGACAAAGATGACACCGATGATTTTTTACTTATTAAAATATCATATTTCATATTAAATAGGGTAATTTTTTGTTTTAAATTTGGGTACTCGATAACGTGAACAAACTTGAAAATGTGAACTGCCTTGGTAAAAATTAGTTCACGTTATCGCGAGTTCACTGTAGATTGTTATAAACACTCAAACGAACATGTATGTACTTACGCATGAATATTGCACTAACAGTATTATTTGTAATGGTGTTAGTAAAAGATAAATTTAGAACACACGTTTCATATCTACCTATAGAATAGTACAGCCCAAATAAAAGAAATTTATAAAATGCAGAAGCATAAGTCTGAAAAATTTAAAGAAAAGGAAGAATAATAAACGTTATCCTGTTACAAGTAGGATGCGAACAATTCCTTACCACCACTTGCTTATACATTACATGTGTTACATACAATGTATAAAATGAAATGAGAATTAGGACAGCTCTTAGCATGTTAAAGAACTTAAATGTAATTCTGGTGATAATTCTTACACGTTGTAATTAAATGTAAAATATCACGTAATGCAGTCAATGATAATACAAATATATTTGCATGCGCTGTAATACATTAATCTTTGCTTTTGAGGCTAATAACTAACGAAAAATAATAATCTTTTAATACTAAAAATACTGCAAGCATTTTGCTACGTTTTCTCTCATCACTAAATTACAAGTCTTATAGTTACTTTTACTAAATTGACTCATGAACTTTTACTGACATTCATGCGGATTGCACTGAACTCTTGATTTGATGGCTTTAGGGCCATTATTACCACTTGCCGTTAACTAAACCTTTAACCTTTAGCTAAAGTTACCTTTAACTTCTTTTCGTTATTACAACTTACAGATAAAATAAAGTTAACTTTTTCAAAAATATGGCAGTGGCGGAGCAATGTCGATAACATTGCTCAATTAAACCAGTTTTTTTCAACACAGTGGCAACGTCAAGCTTCTTTTATTATTGTCATTTTGTTTATATTTGAAGTTGCCATATTGAAAATAATATATAATATGGCAATTTCAAACATAAACTTTACTTTAAAAGTTGAAGGTAGAATGATCCTCCCTTTAGCTTAACGCTCTCTTCTGCCATATTGCCCACTTATAACAATGAAAAACAATTTATCTGCCCGTTAATCCCCCCTCTCTTTACTTAACGACAAGTTGTAATAATAGCTCTTAGCTAAATAGTTGAGGCGTTCAATTCAGTGTGGACATCGCAATCAGTACACCAGAGGCGGTTTTTAATATCTTCAGTTTCCTCAAACAGTTCTATACATCGGTAAAGGAACAAGCGACGAATCTTAAGTCAGCGGAGCGCTTTGAGAATATAATTGGTAATATGTTTGTACAAAAACACAAAACATTTACACTGCAATAAATCGTAACAGCTTCTACGCAAGATTTATTGTTCAATGCCACCACATATTATGTCAGTCGATACTTTCAAAATTTAACAACCCTATAGAAATGACGGAAAAAGGTATACAGCATGGAACCAGGAATTTATAATAAAAATTCCTCAAAAGTTGGCTGAGAAGTTTTATTATAAATCATGGCAACGATAAATGGCCGCACCATTATCCTAGGACCTTCTACAGCAGATCACTCACTTGCTTAGGTGCAACAACAATAGTTTAACGAAACGGAAACAGGCCAGAATAACAACCAACCGGAATTTATGGCAACAACAGCAGCCAACCGGATATGATAGAAAATGTTTTATGGACGCCATATGCTCCCAATTGTGGCAAAGGGAAAAAAAGGACATACGGTAATAATTTTCATTTACATACTAACGGTATGCTTTTTCTTTTTCTCCATTTGATGGTTTACACTTTTTATCGCGTTATTATTTCGATTGTTACTTTAGCTTTTTACTTTTTCTGCTGACTGGGTGTTTAATCACCAAGAGAGGACGTTAAGTCTTCAAGATTGCTTTACTAGTGTAAAATAATGGCTATATTTACTATTGTTACGTTTTTACCCTTTTAAAAACGTTTAAAATATGTGTTTGTAGATTGCAAATAAAATTAAAATAAATTTGTGTTTAGTTTTAGATAAATTATTTATTGTTCGCACAATTCCGTGTGCCACTGTTCACAACTTGATGTAACAACAACAATTTGGTTTGTTTATTATTTTTCTTTACACTCTTCTGCGTAAACACAAACAATATTTCGTTAGATCTTTACAACGGAGATCTTCAAACTACGACTATTCTCTTCACACGCAACGCGTCTTCACACAAGACTGACTGAATTTTTACTGACTCCGTTGCTCTTAAAGGAGAATGACTTCGCGTTCTCAAAATCTCTGTAAATGTAAATATCGTTGTTTTATTGTTGTAATGTTTTTGTTGCTTCTTGTTTACTTGATAATTCCCTTTTTTATACTGATGTTGTTGCTATGTTTTTGTATATTCGTTGATCATGTAAACAAGTCCATTGTTTTTGGTTTTGTAGCTTTTGTTTATCATTTTAATGTTAAACGATGTAACACCATTTCCATTCTCGTAACACTATTTTACAAAACGACAAGAACAAAAGAAATTAAAGACTTAAACAGTTATAAAATCTTGACATAAAATCCAAACGTTGGAAACGAATTGCAAAAAAACATGTACGAGTACGAAAACAATAGAAGGGCATTCAAGCATTTATTCACCGAATGATTACAGCACAGTGTGATTTTATTGAAGAAAAGAATGGAAAGTGAATCAGTTTAGGAGGGTACGAGTCCATTCAGATTATTTAATTATTAAGCACAATGCAATGGATTATGCATTGATATTGCAGATTTTTTACGATACAAAAAATATGGGGAAGTCTTTAGAAATTATTCCCATAGATCTTTAAAAATCAATATTGTACCAGAAAAGTTCGTACTGTTTCTTTACATTTGCAGCAAACCGTAATTTTAAGGAAAATTTTACTAAAAACAAGATTTTTGGCACTCATAAATGGAATAGTGGGTCTCCAAAAAAAAAAAGAATTACTGATACACCCATTAATAATAACGTCACGTAACCCCTAATAACTTATATATTTCAGAAGTATTGTCATGAAATGAAATAATTTTACCAACTTTTTATTCGGTATTCATAACTGAAAATAATTTGTATTTGGTGCCCTGGTAGTTTAGTGGGCAGCGTGCTAGACATCAAAAACAAAATACAAAAAGTATTTCTTCGGCGATTTCCTCTCAGCAGATTTCTGGCAAAAACTCTGAGAGTAAATAAAATTCCCATGAAAAGTTTCTCAAAAAAAAACTGGCGTTCGGAGTCGACTTTAAACTGTAGGTCCCACCACTTATGTATAAAATTAATACACACAACATAAGTGGTGTGAGAAACTAAGTCAATAATCCTGACTGAAGGTTTGTAATGACTTTTTACGTCAGGGTCGTGGGTTCGATTCCCATCAAAGTTACTCAGCTCGCTTTTAATAAAATATAATTTGTAATTAATAAATAAATAAAATAAATAATTTGTATTTATAGACGAGGGCATCCTTAAAATTAACCAACAATGTCGAATATGAAGTAAGTGAAGCATGTACTCGTACATGCAATCGAGCATTAGTGTCAGCGATTTGGTCGCTGGTAGGTATTTTGTGTGGTTGTATGATTTGTTGTGTTAATGTCGAACAGAATTTGATATTTTGTTGAGGGTGGAAAAATGTACAGCGAATTTAAATCAGTTGTGAAAAAGTTTTAGTGCCATTTACAATTGTTTGTGTGGCTTTCATATTTGTCGTAGGATGAGTCATAGGTTCCACTACCATCAAAAGTTTGAATATGTATTTTCGTGTAAAATTGTATAATAATATTATGACCTTTTAGGTAAAAGAGAAGGAGCCGTGCCCCGCTCTATCAATCGCAGTGTCAAATCACACGATATCAGTAGCGAAGTTATGGTCTGGTCGCATAGGCTTTTCGGTATAACGATTTTGGCCAACAAAACACCCATTTGGTTAAACAATTTTATCATTCGCACGTGTTGTTGAATGATATATCCGTCCACGGCAAAACAGACTGAAGTAGTGAAAACTAATTTGATAGATATAGCTTCATCAAGAAAAACCGGATAAATTCATTACCTGCGACTACAGTTACAACATAAACCAAAAAAACACAAGAAAAATTTAAATGTAAAAAAGGCATAATACTAAATAACAAACAAAAACAATTAACGAACTAATTATAATGTTTAATGCTATTTTAATCATTTTTATTATAATTGTATTTATAAGCAATGTAACATAATAATTTCTTACAAAGAACTGTGTAGTTCGGTAATATTAAATAATTACCCGTAAAACCTATAATAACAAAAAAATTTATACTCGTACATATACACATACATATACTTTTATTTGTCAGAATAATCATTAAATAATGTTTTTTTCTTCCTTCAAGCACAAAATCAGTATGAATTAATATGAGATTTTAGCAAATATAAACAATTTTTCCTCTTAATATAGTTTACTACCAATTTAAATTTTGTTTTTTAAGTCAATTGTTGCAGTCGCCGTAGTCTAGTAGGCAGTGTGTAGGCTTATAAGACGTAAGTCAGACATCAAAACGAAATATGAAAAAATATTTCTTCGTCGACTTCCTGTCAGCAGATTTCTCGCGAAAACTCCAAGAGTGAAGAAAATTAGAATGAAAAACTTCTTAAAAATCTGCCGTTCTAAGTCGATCTTAGCTTATAGGTCCCGCCACTCATGTATAAAATTAAGGCAAACAACATGAGTGGTGTGAAAACCTAGGCCGTAATCCCGACTGAAGATTTGTTATGGCCAATTATGAATGTATGTTACCAATGCATCTAGTAATTTTCTTACAGTATTCCCTCGATTTACGTCGTAGAATGTTCCGGAAAAAGGCGACGTAAATCGAAACGACGTAAATCGAATTTCAAATAACTCATACTATCAGATGCATATACTTATTTATGAATTGCGTTATTGAAACGATTTACATAAGAGTATGGAGTTAATAAAAATGTCTTCTGAATTAGTTATCATTAAATAGCCCCAAAAATTTTGTCGTTTAATGGTGTTAACCTTTACTATTCAGGAAAGTTATAATAAATATAAAAAGTTATGACTATCCCAAGTGCTTTAACACTTAAATTTAAGATTTTCCAAAAAGTGGAGTTAATCACTTTGTGCACTGAACGGCTCAAATATAGATGGATTTTTGATTTGTTATAAAAATTTATTTCGTATGTTTTTCACAAAAAGTTTAATAAAACACAAAAAATTATCCATTAGCACTTAAATATTTCTTTATTTTCAAAACTCTATTTACATTTTATTGAAATAGTTACACACAAATATTGAATTTTTTTAATGAGGGAATTCCCCTGATTTTGTTTATAAACAACAGAGGCGACGTAAATCGAATGACGACGCAAATCGAAGTTGAAGGGAACAAAATTTTTGACGACGGTAATCGAAACAACTGTATTTAAGTACAATTTTAAAATTAATCATAATTTCGATTATTTCGTTTTTGTATCATTCTATACGGGCATGTTCTGAAAAACGCAAATCGCCTAAAATTTGTAGATGTTCTGGCGAACGCTTAACGCTATAAATATGCGATTTCAAATCACAAGTGTATATTGCAGTGAACTGATGAAATATGTTTAAGCAGAACTTTATAATTAGAATTTTTAAATCTGGAGAGAATAAAAATGAACATACGAGACGATGAGCATTTATCTTTTAATATTTTTTTTATATATGAATATTTTGACCATTTTTTGTCGATTTTGTTTTGTATTCTGTATTTGTTAAATTTTGTTAGTTATATGAAACAGTACCGAATTTTTTAAGTTTTATGTTAAGTTGCCGTCTATCGATCCAATTACCCCTGAAATTTTAAACTTTTGATAGAAATGCATTTTTGATGCATTTGTTTCTTCATCTGTCATTTTCAAATTGATCCAAAGAAGGCATAGTCTTTCTCCAAAAACATTAAGTACATCCCATAACATTTTACACAATGTAGAACGTCCCATACTGAGATTTATGTCATTGGCAATCACGCCTTGGAAGGAACCGACCAACAGAAATCTTAAAGCGCTCAGCAAACGTATTAACGTATTGTGTCTGGAATAGTATGTACTTTTATATATGTATGTATATGCGCAGCGGTTTCCTCAGAAACCATCCTAAATGTAGTTTTATTCACGTCTTTTTAATTTTTATTTTCTGGATTAGAGCTTTTTTAAACAAATTATGCTTTATAAAAAACCTGAAGGCATTTTAGATTTTTATTTTTTAGTTTTGATGTTTTTATTTTTATTTGTAATGCTAAAACATATGTTTTATTTTTTTCGTAAACGACTTCGAAAAATCGAAAATCGCAAGTAAAACACGTGAGTTTCAGAACACCCTGAAATAAATTTGGCATTTTTAAAATCACTTGCGATTTCAAATCGTGCGATTGCCAGAATATGCAATCACATTTCATATGATTTATTTCATAGCAATTGTCAATTTAAGTCAGTTTAAAAATAAAATTATTTGAATAAGCAGCTAATTTCTATAGGCATATTATGCTAATTATGTGATGTATTCGAAATAGCTTATGTCTTTCAAAAGATAAGTATAAACCAAATTGCTAAACTTTTATAAAGAAAATATATAATAGCTCAATTCACAATCTCGTGTATTTTTGCAATTGTATTTATGCAATTGTAAATATTTCCTATTAATTGTGAACAAATTTTACTGGTTGGATTTGCAACACTAATTGTAAAACACAAATACACAGCTGATTGTCAAAAATAAAAAATAAATAGATATATGATTTTAATTTTATGATATTTGTTAACAATTTATAAAAATGTCTAATGGAAGTTTGAAGGAACAAATATTGGACTCTTTAATAGACGAGGCTGCCGAAGAGAGGGTATGAACAATTCTATTTAAAATTTCAATCATTTTTATTCTTTTTTATATTTTGGGTCTCCATTTGCCAACGAAATTAATTATTTTTAATAAACAAATTGTCAACTGTCAGTTTACTTAAGTGTTGCAAAATGTTGAGTAAATATAAACTATGGTTTTGAGTATTGTTTATTTTATAAACTGTAGCAAGAGTATTTCTGTATATTTTGTTATTGTAGTGTAAAAATATACTATACCATTTTGCAAATGCAATGATGCAAGACCATTTACACTAGATCGTGAATTGGGCTAATATATATAGAAATATGTAGGAATGTAAAATAAAATTTTTATAAGAATATGATGTTAAATATGCATAAAAAATTTTCAAAACAAAGTACCCATTACTTTTTAGCAACAGTAAAGTATAAAAATGGCAGTTACTTAGTTCGCCGTAAGATGTATCAGGTTTTTTTTACTTTTTGCAATAAATTTTTTTTTTTAAAGTGGAGTGCTTGACCTTAAAGGATATTTTAATAAATATTGAATATAACATTTTAAAATATTGGAATTTTTGATTTACTCTTAGTTTTTCTATATTATAGTTGAACATTGGAAAAATTTGCTTTAATAAATACCCAACACCACGCCAGAGACATTTAACAGGACGTATAAGTGATATTTGAGTAATTCTATAACGAGTATACGCTCCATGGCATCAAGTGTTTAAGGCACACATGTGGAATCACTAAAAACTCACCCTTATTTTTCTTTTGGTTCGTGGAAAGCATTAAAATGTTTTTTTTTATTATAAATAGAAATTAAATAATAAAATAAATATTGTTACAAAAATTGAAATGAGTTTTTTGTTTTTACTTCGTTTAACATTAAAACTATAAACAAAAGCTACAGAAACAAAAAAAAAAACGATGAACAATGTTTACAGGATAAACAAGTAACCAAAAATATACTAATATAATAAATAAGTAAACAAAAGTGCAACAACAAAAAAACTGCAAGAATAACTGTAAACAGAAATACAACCACCAACGAGAATAAATGTAAACATGTAGAGATTTCGAGAAGGCAAATTTATTTGCCTTCAAGAGCACTCACCAGACTATTTACCGTATTATTGTTACGAGAATATAAAGGAGAATAACAAACAAAGCAATTGTTGTTGTTTACGTCAAGTTGCGAACAGTGGCACACAGAATTGTGCGAACAATAAAGAATTTAATTAAAACTAAATAAAAAAATTATTTTTATTTTATTTACAATTTACGAACGCATATTTTAAATGTTTTTAAGAGGTAAAAACGTAACAATATAAAAACCATCAATTATTTGTATATATTATTACTTAAAATGCACGTAATTCGTTAAATATATGGGGGTACTTAGAATTTTGCTGTCCACTGTATGTAGGGTTAATGGAATTAAAATATGAGCTGCACGCAATTTAATTTTACGTTTTGTTGCACCTATTTTTGTTTTTGTTTTTATTTTTCATTTTGCTGTTTTCTTTCATTTATACTTTTAATTTTATTACTTCTTATATTTACCTTCATTAAAATAAGGTGTTTATTCTGGTGGGAGTTCCTTTAATTACGGAAAGTGCAAATAAACAAAACCAGAAAGAGCAGCAAGGACAAAACTATATTAAGAATGAAGACATACAACAAGGAATATTTAAATTTGTTAATTTCAGCTCTGGTGCTTTTTGTTCTTTGAAATTTGTGGAGAACTTAAAACAAGATTATAGTATTAAAATCATGAAATGAAAGCTACAACGTAGTGACTGCAAATTGTTAAGAAAATTTAAGAGAAAATGGGATGACGTTTAGAAGAAATTCCAAAAATCGTTTTATAGAAAAAAGAACGAAATGGTAATTAATTTAAAAGCAAATATTATAATTTATATGATTTTAATTTTACTTTTAATTAAATAGAAAAATTATCTTTTGTCTACGAAATGACAAAGAATAAGAATAATCGTTAAGTTAAACTTTTCATCAAAGCAGTAGTGAGTTATACAACTAATCACACATACATACTTACATACATAATTGACCTTTACAACCCTTCAGTCAGGATTACGGCCTAGCTTCTCACACCACTCATGTTGTGTATGTTAATTTATATGTGAGTGGCGGGACCTTTAGTTTAGCGTCGATTCCGAACGACTGATTTTAGAGAAACTTTTTAATGGCAGGTTTATTTACTACTCTCTGAGTTTTTATTTTTTTTCATATTTCGTTTTTGTTGTAATAATATAAAAATATTTAAACATATTGCAGGGTGTTTATGTCTGATAGTGCAAACTTCCCATCCTTGGCGACATAAACAGGCTTGTTCAAACGATGGCAAATTGGCAACAGAGGGCGTTGTCGTATATAATAAAGCTTTTTTATATTTATTATTATTGTTGTATTTTTGACATTAAATTTTTGTTTTGGTTAATACTTTTTTCATTCGTTTTTGTAGCATCCAGAAGGATGCATCCTAATTTGTTTTTTAAAAAAATTGTAAATTTGTGCAATAATTCCTTAATTAATTTGTGTAAAAATTTGTTAAGATGCAAATAATTTTCCTTAAGTGTTAATTTTCCTTAATTGTTGTGAAAAGTAAAAATAGTAAAATCTGTATAAAATTAGAATTTAAAATAAAGAAATTTGTGGAAGAAACCACATAAATAAAAAAAAACAAAACAAAGGGATAAAAAAAGAAGTTTCAATTATTGGTTTGAGTGAAAAAAAAAGAAGAGGTAGAAAGTCTACCAGTTAACCAACAAGCAAAAAGGAAAGTGTTCTTTGTGTTCCAGTGTCGGGTTAAAACGATTCTAATTTGTGTTCACATTTTTTTTGTAGTGACCTGAGCAACAGCCTTTCTATTTTTGTGTGTTCTCCCCCCCATACAGTCCACGAATTAACATTTGGTCCAATCGAACCGGATTTACGAACTGGTTTTTTCATCCCATCGAATTTGAAACCCTTTTTTTTCGGATTTTTGGAACCTTTTTCTTGGAGTTTTAGAACTGTGCCTTTTGTCGTTTTCCATTGTGCGACCTTCAAAGTAACCTCTTCAACCTTCTCATCAGTCATCAAAGTAACCTTGAGATTATAAGGTAAAGTGTTTTTGTTTTTTCTTTTATATTTTTTGAATTTTTTGGTGGTAATTTTATATACAAGTAAAGTTCTGTTAGACTAGACAACAAAACTTTGCTTTTATATAAAATTTATAACAATGCATACATATTTACAAAGTGGTGTGTTATAATTTCGATAGCATTGGCACACTTTGTAAATGTATCGAATATAAGAACCAAAGGGTTCTTTGTATGCACTGTTATACCAACGTGTCTTGACTTATAACAAAGTCAAAGGTGACTAGGATATCAAATTGTGGTGTGAAGATTACAATCGGTAATCGAGTTCAACCACCCAATTTGATATCAGTTATAAGTCAATAGTTGTGTTATAATTGGTGATGGTGCGTTGGCTAAATAGCGAAGGACATTACCATTTATAACAATCCTTTGAATCACCAAGTACATGAAAGACATACCCATAAATGATTATTTCTATTCTCGATAGATCTGTTTTTTTTTTAACAGATCTTTGCGTGAATGAAAAGTTTGAATTTTCGACAAACTGAATTGAAATAACGCAATGGAATTTATTTATGGGTTTCCTTGTGATTTTCTTTATTCCTGTATTTATTAATTTCTTGTAATTATTTAAAGTATTTAAAGTTGATTTCGTATTTGTATTTTTAAATTAATGAAAAATTTTAATTTAATTTTTTTTCTTTTAAACTTTAACAAAAATTTGTTGAAATATTGTCCTATTTATTCATTTTGGAATCAGTTTTATTTTGATGACATTTAATTAAGTGAACAAATTTTGAATTCACCATTGTTTGTATTTATTTAAATTTATTTATTTAAATTTTATTATTTTTAAATTTCATATTGATTTAATTTTTCATTTGCAAAATTTATATACATATGGGCAATTTCGTGTCAAGTGACCCAATTTTTAAAATCGATGTCTTCCGATTTGGATGAAATTTGCACCAAGGTTAGTACTATTGGATAGTTGGCCAGGCACAAATTTTCTGCTCTATCAGTCAAGAACTGCCGGAGTTAGAGGGGGTCAAAGTTGGACATTTTGGTCATACAGTGTTTTTTAAAATGTGTGTAACTTTTCACCTATTGGTCCTAGAAAAAATTTTCCAAAGGATATTAGATAGCTATTTCTTCAATCTTTCCAAAAATAATTTTTTTAATTTTTAAAAAAATTTTTTTTTATTTTTTTTTTTTAAATTAATTTTTTTTTTAAATTTTTTTTCAATTTGGGCCCTTTTTTTTTTTTTTTTTTTTGCTTAAAAGAAAGCTTATAAAATTTCCTTTAAGGCCTTCATAATCGCTGAATGGGATGCGAGTGGGATATCTATCAAAAAAATTATTTTTTAACTCAAGAATAAGATTTTTCAATATTTGGCACATATACCATTTTCATTTTCCCCCATTTTTTCTCGAAATGGAGTTTTCTTTTTATTTTTCCTCAAAAGAAAACTTAGACCATTTCCTTTAAGGTCTTTGTGGGCACTTTGTAGCAAGAGGCATATCTATAAAAAAAATATTTTAACACAAAACCAAAGTTTTCAAATTTTACCATATGCACTATATTTTTTTTAATGGATGTTTTTTTTTGCTCAAAGAAAGCTTAGTTCTTTTCCTTTAAGAGCTTTGTGGTCTCTTTTAAGTTTTAAGGCGCCAAGTTGATCGCGGTGACCTTTATTTATTTTTTTTGAGTATTTTCGTTTTTAGTCGCTTATCGCAAAATTAGTTACGATCAAGGCGCGAACATTTTTGAGTTTCGTTGCCATTAACTATTTATTTGACTTTTAATATTCCTTATTTGATTTTATTTCGTTTAAGAAATTAATATTCGCATAGTTAATTCCTTTTAGTTCCTACTTTTGTTGCTAATTAGCTGGGAATCTCCCTGTAATAGGTCGTCGGTGCGTCGGTATAATATTCGTTTATACAAGCACAACTTATTATTCAGGTTGATTCTTTTCATCCTCGGTATTAAAACAGAACAATCTATGTATCGACTGTTTCGATGTTGGTCATGGGTTGGATGAATGCAGCCGGAAGTTCGAATTGTTCGGTCTGCTATCTGCGACATCACACTATGCTGCACCGGGAGGTGTGTTTCGATCCTCTCGGGAACTTAGAGTTTTCGATGCGACAAGTTCCTATAGTGTAGCAAAGCTTGGTAGTGATGTGCAGAACTGTTTTGCTGCCATATATGGGCAGATTCTTTTATAATATTTGTCATCGAAGGCAAATATTTAGAGCTAGGGCTCTGAGAGACATCGGTTCTCAAGCAACTTTAAGTCGAAAAGTTGCAGAAGAAAATTAGAATTGCCAACAGCAGCAATAAGAGGAGGTGTAGGGCCTACAAATGAATGGCGTTTTAGGTCGTATACGTAATTTACATTTAGACGATAATGGTTACAAAGGAACTCAGCGGAAAATCTGATGAAATTCTGAGGTCAATTGATAGAGAGCCTGGACGGGGTTCTTCGTGGAATGGCTTACCGCAAATACTTAGGAGAAAGATGTCGAGGACGATAAATTGAAAGGTTGATTGAGCCACGACCATACCTGGTGGACGTGTAGGCATATGGGCCGCTGAAGTTAAACCTTCCACTTACAGGGCAATAGACCTAGTCCGTCTGTCCCTAGGAAGGCTATATATAACTGAAGCATCGGAGAGGACCACCCGCCCACTAGACGCGGAAATTATAGGACCTCGTTCGTCCTAATAATTCACCAGGGAACCTAGTTCGTTCAATGGTCGTGAGAGCCGAAGACCTAGTTCGTCGGAAGCTCTAGTTCCGATTTGGTGGAGTGGAACAATAAGACTCAATACCTAATTTTTTCTGAAATTTAAATTTTAAAATCTGACGGATCAGAATTTGAACAATTGCAAGCTGGCAGAATCTTGGTGAAATTCGACTTGTTGAATTAATATAAAAGTTTTGTTTTTCTTTTATCTTCCTAGCAATAGGTTTGATGGAGAATATCCTTTCTGGTGGCAGTACTGCAAGGGCGCCGGTATGTTTATGTCTGATAGTGCAAACTTCCCATCCTTGGCGACATAAACAGGCTTGTTCAAACGATGGCAAATTGGCAACAGAGGGCGTTGTCGTATATAATAAAGGTTTTTTATATTTATTATTATTGTTGTATTTTTGACATTAAATTTTTGTTTTGGTTAATACTTTTTTCATTCGTTTTTGTAGCATCCAGAAGGATGCATCCTAATTTGTTTTTAAAAAAAATTGTAAATTTGTGCAATAATTCCTTAATTAATTTGTGTAAAAATTTGTTAAGATGCAAATAATTTTCCTTAAGTGTTAATTTTCCTTAATTGTTGTGAAAAGTAAAAATAAAATCTGTATAAAATTAGAATTTAAAATAAAGAAATTTGTGGAAGAAACCACATAAAAAAAAGGAATCGAAACATACAAAATTTGAAGTTTGAGTGGGACAGAGAGAAGTGAGTGAAGTCCAGCCGGTAACAAAGAATAAAAGATAAGTGTTTGGTTTTTTTTTGTGTATATTACAGTGCTGGAACTATTCTAATTTTTGGTTCCTTTTTTTTAGTGTCTTCTTCACCCCCCATACACAGTCCACGAATTAACACAGGGTATAGAACGTTCGAGATTTTCTTTTATTTTTCAGAATATCTAGATTCAAATAAATGAATTTTTTAAACGCAAAATTTTTTTAAAGTTGAATGCTGTCATCTAAGTAAATAATTTTAATTAATTGCGCCGATGCCATAGCTGTTCCATTATCATACTTATTTAATAAAATTTATTTAAATGTGGTTATTATCCTAACGTTTGGAAGGATTCATTCATTATTCCTTTGTTCAAATCAGGAAATAAATCCGATGTTACAAATTATCGTGGTATTGCAAAACTGAGCATAATTCCGAAGCTATTTGAAAAAATGATTACTGATGATTTATATTATCAAGTTTCTAATTTGATATCTCCTTATCAGCACGGTTTCAGAAAGAAGTGTTCTACTACAACAAACCTGCTTCATCTTTCAACAGTTGCTTATCGTGGATTTTATCATCAGCAACAAACAGACGTTATCTACACGGATTTCAGCAAGGCTTTTGATAAAGTCAACCATGTACTTTTGAAGAAGAAACTTTATTTAATGGGATTTACTGATCTTAGTTTAAAATTGATTTACTCATATTTAACTAACAGAAAACAAACAGTAATTTTTAAAAACTGCTGCTCCAGAAGTCTTTTCTGGTTTTCCTCAGGGTAGCCATCTTGGACCGCTTCTGTTTTCATTGTTTATTAACGACGTACCTGATATGATTCACTATTCCAATATCCTAATGTATGCTGATGACTTACAAATTTTCCTAAGTTATCGCCAAATTTCCGATCAGAAACTTCTTCAAAATGACCTAAATTCGTTTCATTTACGGTGTAATTTAAATTTATTGCAGCTTAATTTCAAAAAATGTAAATAAATGAGATTTGTAAGAAAGAATCCGATTCCTGCAAACTATGCTTTTGATAGAAACGAGCTTGACCTTGTAGATAACTTCCTGGATCTAGGAGTTCTACTTGATCACAAACTAAATTTTATTCCGCACATAACTATGACAGTAAATAAAGCTAGAAGCGTACTTGGTTTTATAAAACGGTGGGCAAAAGAATTTTACCATCCTTATGTTACTAAATCGCTCTACACATCTCTTGTGAGGCCTATACTCGAGTATGGATCCATAATATGGGATCCTCTATATAAAAAGTATTCCAACGTCATCGAATCTGTACAAAAGCAATTTCTGATGTTTTATCTCCGAAGACTGAATTTCAATCACACAAGTTTACCTTCTTATTCTGCCAGACTAGCATTAATCAAACTTCCGACACTTAAAAGCCGCAGAACTATGTTAAATATCTCCTTCATATTCAATGTAATTACTGGTGATATTGGCTCCAGTTTTTTAATCCATAATATCACGTTTAATGTTCCTCAAAGTCCGTCACGTCATTTTTCCCCATTATCAATACAATTGTTTAGATCCAACTACGCTGGTGCCGATACAATAAGGAGAATGTGTAATGAATTTAATAAATTGTATATGCTAATTGATTTTTCTTTATCGAATAATGTTATAAAAAATAATGTAATTAATTATTTAAATTCATAGTTTTTAGAATTAATATATTGTAATATTACTTGATTGCCTGCAAGGAATATTTCCATAGGCAAATAAAATAAAATAAATTTAAAAAAAAGTATTTAGTAAGAGTTAAATGTCAAATTTAAGTTTAAGGGCCATTATTACAACTTGCCGTTAAACTTGGGTTTAGTTAAAGGTACCATTAGCTAAAGGGAACTGTAAAGTTACATTTAACTTATTTTCGTTATTACAACTGACAGATAAAATTAGGTCAACTTTTTCAAAAATATTGCAGTGCCGGAGCAATGTTGATAACACTGCTCGATTAAACAAGTTTTTTTAAACGCAGTGGCAACGACGGGCTTCGTTGTTCTTTTTTTGTATATGCTCCTTTTTTTATATTTGAAGTTATATTAAAAATAGAAAATAGTATATAAAATGGCAAGTTCAAACATAAACTTAAGTTTAAAAGTTACCGGCATGATGATGCTCCCTTTAGCTTAACGCTCACTGCTACCCTATTGTCCACTTATAATAATGAAAATCAATTTATCTGTCCGTTAAAATCCTCCTTTTAGTTAACGGCAAGTTGGAATAATGGCCCTAAATGTTCTTTTTCCTAACCCTGACGGCCAAGTACCCCACACCATCCGTGTTCTTTGCATTATTTTTATCTAAGAGAATTGAGAAGCATTTTCATGACAATTAGATACTACATATATTAAAGAATACTAATATTAGCATTAACTTCACCTTTGCATTTGAAACAAAGATCATTAAATCTCTCTTTGCACATTTCATTAAATCATCATCATTTATTGTAAAAACCTACATAAAAAATATTAAACTTAAAATACTTAATCAACACATCCTCTCCATTCTCAATGGTAATCTACAAACACAAAACATATGGTAAGACTTCCGCATATTTTACTCTTATGAAAAGAAGAATTAATAATTCTTTAATTTTCTCCCCCATTTAACCCTAATTATAATTACATCGCGTAATTATAATCGCAACTCTCTCTGGAAGTTTGGTACAATTGCTTTCAACCCCTATTTACGAATCTTCCACAAGAGAGTTTGCTTAAAATAATACTCGTTATTTCATGGTCCTTCTCCCCGCGAACTCCCCGCAACCTATGGAACAATTACATGCTCCTTCATTGTCTATGTCTCCAATCAAAAAAAATTTGGTTCTCATTACTACTCTCAAGAAAAAACATTTCTCCACAATATCCCGTAATAAAGATCAACAACAACACTATTGGAATCTCTCTCTTACTGTGGATCCTAATTTAATAAAGGAAAAAACAAGGAGAATAAGGTATGTAAATTCAACACAATAATCATTAAACTCGCAAGCGTAAAAGAGGAAGTACACTATTAAAAACTTTTAAATTAATAAAAGAAAAAATTTAATCAAATAAAAGTGTAAGTAAAAATAAAAATTATGAATAATTAATATTAATTTATAATAAAATAAAAATAATTTCTTGTATGAAAAAAAAAAAATAAAAGTGCAAAATTTAACTAAAAAATTAATAATATTAATATGTGAAACAAAAATCAAAAAGTTAAAATTAAAGAAAAAAAGTGTTTTACAAAATTTCGGTAAAAAAACTTATAAAAGTAAACTTAAAAAAGTAAAAAAAAAATCACCAAAATCAAATTTGGTGTAAAAATTGTTTTATAAAAGAAAAATTTAACAATATTCAAAAAAAAACATAATAACAGAAAAAATCATACGCAGAAAACTTGAGGTGAGTTAAATATTAAGAAATAAAAAAACGCAAAATCAAAGTTAACACCTAATAGTGACGAAATTAAACGGTAAAAACAAATAAATATATAAGAACAAAAAAAGAGAAAGAATAAGAACTTACACCGGTAAAAAAAAGGTTAGTACATTTATACACCAGTGAAAAAATGTTAGTGTGAAAAATTAATATACATATTTGAAAAATATAAAAAAAAAAAACAAAAAAAGAATTTGACTAACGACATGCTCGGCGAAAAGAAAAATGCAGCTCGAATGGTTTTGAGACAATCTTAACTTTTGTTGGGTTATTACAATGAAAAGTGATTTGAGTTATCTATTGAACTATCGGGAAGTAGCCTGACGATTTCATCTGGCATTTTACTCGGTATAGTAGAATAGTAGAACCAGTAGTTAAACACTCGTTTTAGAATAGCGCTCAAACCCAATATGCAGATCCCGTGTTGAGAATATTCTTCAGAACAAATACTTCCAACCTATGCATTTCAGGAGGAAACACCTGAGCGTTTAAAAAGTAATAGGCAGGGATTTAGTTTTACTTACAACGGATAGCATGATAAATATATCTGATCGCGGTAGTCGACTCTCTTTCATTTACCTATACTTCCATTTAGTTACAAAAATCAATCAAAGCACAAAAAGTATGCTGAATGAGGGCAGTTCTATTTATTCCAATTACAACTTTTATTAATTAAATTAATTTTCTTACAGGTTTTGGTTAAAAATAAATGATGCCAAAAGGCCTCCTTTGCCATTACTAGACCGTTGCAATTATTTTATTACTTTTTTATTAAACTAACCACGCATTGAGTTTTGAAGTTTAATTCTCAAATTTGTCTGGTGAGAATAAAATTGTCTTGCCCCTCCACTTAGAAACTTTGTCAGGGATTAAAATTTCATATTCACTACATTATATTGCAGATAGTATTTACATTCGCTCTAATTTTTGATTTATTCTAATGTGTAAAAGACAATAAAGAACTTTATAAAATACTGCCTAAAATTGAAGACATACTTACTAGGTGTACCGGTGTGAAGCGAGCGTCAAGTAATGAGACATTTATATAGGGTATAACTACTTGTTGAATTTTACTTCAGAGACAAAATTTAAAATCAGAATTGCATCGAATTGTTACTGGCAAATGAAAAATAGATTTATTTTCAGAATCCTAAACGCAAAAATTGTGGATAAACCCGGGACAGCCATCAATTTTAGCTACGATTCGGCATGAAGACTCTGTGTCGAGTGGGATCAAAAAGGTGTCGCATGCGAGCTCTTAAGACCTGGTTATTGTAGATCGCTACCGACAACAAATAATCAATTTGAACCATGTATTGATCGAAAAACGACTACACAAAGGATTAATCTGGGGGTTGCCTACCTACCTAGCGTGTTCACTGGTTCCTTCCATCTGTCTTTTGTTTTCATCGATGGGACACGCGTTAACTGAGCAGTACTTAAATTCCTACAAGGAAGTTGAAAATTGAGCCACTAATTAGTTTGCTTCAAAGGGCGAACAGTTTTATTGACGTGGTATCCATAAATTTACAGAAAGGTGGAAAAAACGGCCCACAATGACATATACTTTGATAAGATGGTATTTAATGGGAAAATATTAAAAACACGGTGCGACAGTGAAAATACACCCGAGTAACTACATAGTCCACGTTGTTCAGTTAGTTGAGTAGAACTCAAAAATACCTTTTTTATACTTCTCGAACCCTCCAAACTTGTTTTATTTGACTAAAACTGTTTTTTTTTTTACTTTACGCACAAATTTCTGGATTACTCAAACATTTCTGACCCGATTTCCAAGATTTAAATATTGTTGGAAAGGGGAGAGATGAACCTTTATAACGGTATACATATATCTATTATTCGACTTAATATGCTATGAGATTTGATGAGGTAAACTTTGGAAAATTCGTATTTTTTCATATTTTTTCAAGTTCGTCCATTCATAGTAGCAAACTTTACTTAAAAAATATGAAATAAGTGATGACATTCCATCTCTCCCCTTTGAAACAAGATTTAAATTTTGGAAATCGGGTCAGAAATGTTTAAGTAATCCAGAAGTTTGTGCGTAAAGTAAAAAAAAATAGGGTTCGAGAAATATAAAAAAAATATTTTTGAGATCTACTCAACAAAACTCACAACCTACACTATGTCATTAGCCGGGTGTATTAAATTTTTTTTATTTTGTCGCATTAGTAGCAATTAGTCTTTTATAAAAAAAAACGCTCATTTCATATCGGTATACCTAGTAAAATTACAGAAATCAACTAGGTCAGCCAGTAGAAGTAAGTGTTAAATGGTCTTTTTAATTAAGAATAATTGTGTGTTCTTGGTACAGATTTAAACATAAATTTTATTACTTTTTACGAAAATGTTCTGTTTGACGTTGTAGAAAAATTATAAATACTTGCACTCTCGTAATATAAATTTACTAGCACTTAAATCGTATAATACTTTCTTCTTTTTCTCTTTGACACTAGTCTAGCAACAAATACGCCGTGTGTTAATGTGTTGAATATTACATGAATAATGATATGCAAATTACCAGTTGCTAGTTGACAAGCACATTCTGATATTTCAGTAAAATCTTACGAACAACATCGTCATAAACGACAGGAAAAAATAATTATAAACACCACAAAACAAGACCCAAACCATTAATTAATATCAAACGAGCGACAACAAGTTGTAACGACACATTTCCGCTCGGGTGCTGGGGTAGTTCAGCGGCGTCCAGTGATTACATAAAGAAAAGACATTTCCTTGTAGATTCTAAGCTATTTATTTACAATAACTTAAAATAGCTTACTTACTACACTACGTTAGGGCTACATAGAAGGAAAAATTAAGTTTAATATTAGTTAATAAGCCCTAGGCCGGCCAAATACGGTTCGTCGAGTCACAAAGTCAGTCTCGTCAACCAAAGGGGGATGTCAGAGCGGCAATCAAACGGCCTACGCACAGGATGATTGTTGCCTTGAAACCTCTGGTATCTGTCCAGTCTCAATGGTTCGTCACGTAACTATCGTTTGTCGAGTAACAGTGCCGAAGAGTAAAGGGGGGTTGAGTCAGAACATCAGTCAAGCGGTATGCGCCCCGGATGGCTGTGGTTCTGCTGGTCCTTGCTATTAATCAAGGGGGGTTGAGTCAGAACGACAGTCAAACGGCATGCGCTCGAGATGACCGTGGTTTCTACTGGTCTTTGCTATTGCCCCGACACAGTCAGTCAAATCAACCAAAGGGGAATGTCAGAAGAACAATCAAATGGACTACGCACAGAATGATTGTGGTTCTGAAACCTTTGGTGTCTGTCCAGTCACAGGTTCGTCAAATTATCGTGTTAGTTGAGTCAACCAAAGGGGAGTGTCAGAAGAACAATCAAATGGCCTACGCACAGAATGATTGTGGTTCTGAAACCTCTGGTGTTGGTCCAGTCACAGATTCGTCAAATTATCGTGTTAGTTGTGTCAACCAAAGGGGAGTGTCAGAAGAACAATCAAATGGCCTACGCACAGAATGATTGTGGTTCTGAAACCTCTGGTGTCCGTCCCGTCACAGTTGCCAACGTTTTACTGGCTGTAAACAAGTCACAAGTGGGAAGAATCACACCACCTGTGATTTGCTTATGTTTATTAGCGCAGTCGATGTCACAAGATCGACCTGCCTTACCAGCAACTCGTCACCAACTGCCACGACCGCTGAAGACATGCTTGCTTTAATACACAAAAGAAATGAATAACGGATCGAACATGATCGAACCTCAAACAGGTTGTGTCCAACGTTACAACTCACCAATGTGAGAGCAAGCAACAATTGAATTCAGCAGAGAGGTCTTGTATGTCAAATGAGAGTCGAACGTCAACCGTTATTAGTAATAACCGTTTGTGTGACCGTTTTAGCATTTTTGCTGCTAAATTTAGCATTTTTTGTTTTGATTTAGCAGTAAAATTTTCATTTAGCAGTTAGCATTTTTTTTAGCAGTTTTCATTAATATTTTTAGTATTTTTTAGCAGTATTCAAATATTTTCTTATTAAAAAAATATATATGTATATCCGGCAACAATTTCGCGTATTAACATAAAAATTTTAATATGTACTATGGCAATTATGTAAATTATGATTGAAAAGTAAGATCTGGTAGCCTTGTATGCCTGAGTAAAAAGAAAACGCAAAAAAAAAAATAACGGATTTATAACGCTTCGTAAATAGTTTACATGCGTATGTTTTATCTGCTTTCAACAATAAAATGGAAAAGTAAGTGCTTACATTTATCTAATAAGAAATTTATTGCATTTAAGTCAATTTATAATTGTTTCTTAGGTATTTAATAAGAAGTGAAGATATTGAAGAACTCAGTGATTCACAAGAAGACTCTTGCCAGCCAAGTACCAGCAAAAGGTAAATACACATTTTTTCTTTTTGTTCATTTACAAACATACATATTAACCTTAAAATCGTAATAATATTACAGAAAATACATGCAAAAGACTAGAAAAAGCTGGCTGAGTGACCCTAGGTTGTGCAATTGGCTTATAGATTTAAATGAAAAGGAGGTAAAATGTAAAAACTGTCAAATTATATTACAAGCAAAATTAAGCACGCTTCTCGCGCATGGAAAAACAAAGAAACATCTAGCGGCAGTATCTCCTTTTCATGGAAATAACCAACGAACTCTAGAATTTGAGCCAATAAAGAGGTGTAATAAAGTTAAAGAAGCAGAATTAATGGAAGCAATTTATGTAGCGGTGCACACGTCGATAAGAACAAGTGATCATTTAGTACGTTTACAACAAAACATATTTAGTGATAGCAAGACCGCTGTTAGTATAACTCTTGGCAGAACGAAGTGTACTACTTTAATAAAATCAGTTTTGGCGCCTTATTTTCAACAGCTTCTTACAGAAGATGTCGGTACCAACTTTTATAGTTTACTTATAGACGAGTCAACAGACATAAATGTTGAAAAATATTTGGGTATAGTTATACGATATTATAGTAGCTCCTGTAAGAAAATAGTAAGTACATTTTTACAGCTTAGTGCGTTAGAAGATGCATCAGCCAATGGCATAACTAGAGCTCTTTTGAAAGTTCTTGATGAATTTAATTTAAATATTTCAAGAATGGTTGGACTAGGCACTGATAACGCCAAAGTAATGACTGGAGTCAACCAAGGGGTCATAACCAAACTGCGTGAAAAAAATAAAAACATTATACTTATTCCTTGTATTTGTCACTCAATTCAATTGTCGGTTTCCTCAGCATCAAAAATTCTGCCTAGTGAAATTGAATATTTGGTATCAGAAACGTATAATTGGTTTAGTAAATCTACTTTAAGACAAAATGTTTATAAGAAAATTTACGCTGCAATAAATGATGGCATGCAACCACTTAAACTAGTTAGAGCCTGTGACACCAGATGGTTATCAATTGAACCAGCAGTAAAGCGTATAGAGGGTCAATGGTTAGAGTTAAAAACTCATTTTGGAATTGCTGCAAATGTAGAATCATGTCATCAAGCAAAAATTTTAAAAAAATTATACAGCGATACAAATTTATTGTACTTAAAATTTTTAAAACCATTATTATCAGATGTACAGAAGGTGAATAAAATGTTTGAAAGCAATGATGCTGATCCAACTCTATTGTTAACTGAACTTAATAACCTTATTAAAAACCTTGCCTACCAAATAGTTCTTAAATCTGATGTTTTTGATCCCTTTAACTCATGTCTAGAAGATTTTTTTATTCCAACACCATATTTTAACTACAATTTTGAAAAATTTTTAGATTCAAAGAGGGATGTCATAACAATTGAAATAGAAAAAGAAATTAGAATTACTTGCAGAAATTTTATAGCTAAGTTAATATATCAGCTTAGACAACGATTACCAAAGAACTTTTTGAGTTTAAAAAACTCAAATTATTTTTCTGTAGAGAATAGTTTATCATATAAAAAACGTAAATTACATGATACTTTTAAAGAGGAAATGATTGATTTAACTGTAGAAGAAATTACAATTTTAGAACAACAGTGGCGAAAATTATATTCGTATGAATGGATAAATAAAAATTCAACTGTTGAGTTTTGGATAAATGTATATGAATATAAAAATGCATTAAATGAAAATCCTTTTCAAGAACTTGCTTTATTTGTTATGAAGTTTTTGATATTACCATTTAGTAACGCGGAAGTTGAAAGAGTATTTAGTGGTATGAATCTTTTAAAAACAAAAATTAGAAATAGAATGACATTAAATACAATGAATTCATTACTTTGTATTAGATTCGGATTAAAAAGACTTAATGTATGCTGTCATAATTTTAAAATTACAAACGATCTCATACAACACTACAATAAAAATTTAAAATATGACAGTTCAGCAGACACTTCCGAATCTGAGGACAAATATTCATTTGATGATATTTTTAATTTATAAGTATTTTAAAAAATTTGTATTAAAAAGGCTATTAAATAGCAATTTGTAACTGAAGGCTTTTTTATTTTTATTCTAGTTAAGTATATAATATAAATTTGTAATGCACATACATGTACTCGTATAAAAGGATGTATGTATATGCTAAACTGAATTCGACACCGACTGTAAATTTATATATTTATATATAAATATACATATATGTAAATAAGTACGTATATAATTATGTACATTGCTTCACAGACTGAAAGTACCTAACAAATTTTTTTTATGCATATATGTAGATATAATATTTTTTGTGAAATAATACTGTTTTGTTGTTTTTTAAATCAGTTTTGTTTTATTCAAAGGTAACGAATTATTTAAGGAGATACTTAAAAAAACACTTTTTAAACTCGAATATAGTTTAAAAACATTGTTTTGAGTTTTAGCAGTTTTTAGCAGTATGGATTTTTGTTTTTAGCATTTTTTAGCAGTACTTTTAGACAGATTTAGCAGAAAAAATTTTTAGAATCTGGTCACACTGGTTATTACTAAAAAGAATATTTCTAAAAATAGAACATAAAACCTTAACAACATTAATAAATATTTCAAGCACAATGGGCTTGTTATGAACTTATACTAAAATAATTACAATAATTTTATAATAATAATAATTGCAGGTTAGGATTTAATATTCATATAAATAATTATAAGTATATAATATTAATTATTAGTACATACTATACAATGATGATTTGGTTGAACCGGTGGACATATGTAAGTAGGTATAGTGTGGGCAAAAACAAGGAGTCCGACTTTTGTCGTCACAAAGTTCAACTACAGTGCTACAATACCACCATCAATGTCATTATTAAAGGGTACGACAGACAGCAAGATTGTTAACAAAATTAAATTAAGTTGTGTTGTAAAACGTTTGAACATTCCACAAGACTTAAGGAGTTGGATTATAGACTGAAATGTACACATAAAAACCAAATATTCCGTACAAGAACTGTTGGATGGCTGGA